>CM065471.1:37422300-37644615 GCA_032872505.1 Leptopilina syphax
CACGTCCTCTTTGCCTGTGGAGCAGGAAATGAGTAAAATCTCTTTGCCAAATCAACACTTCGTACTGCTCGATAAAGCGTCAATCTCTCTGCGGGAGTTCCTAGAAAATAAATTTTTTTTTTAAAATAAAAAAAAATAAATTAAAAGAAAAATGTGAGTTTTTACCTTCTCTGGCTATGTACAAATAAGTGATGTCCTCTTTATCAGTGTCACCATTTGGATCAAAGACCCAGGGGAGCTTTTGTTAGGATCATTCGACCTATGCTGAAAGAAGCATTATTAAAATATTTTTCGGATTCTTCATATTTTGTAATTGTTTATTAATATGCTCTTATGGTCTGAAAAATTAAAAAGCGATGATCAACCAAACCTTGAAAACTACCCTTAATTTCAAATAATCACCCCCTGTCACAATTTTTTCTAAATTAGGTATTTACTAGCGGCCTTTTTCAAGACACAAATTTTTTCAATAAATTTTCTATGACGATTAAAGTCTATAATAATAAGCTTCGTTGCAATTTATTTGCAAAATTTCGTTGTTTCAAAGTACACTGAAAAAAAATTTAATTGATTTCAAATATCCATTTAATTGACTATTATCAATTAAATATTTACTTGAATCAAAATAATATTTATTGGAGTCAATTAAAATGGTATTTGAACCAATAATTTCAGTATTTGAAGCAAATATGAATTGAAACCATTCAATTGACTCCAATAAATATTATTTGATTCAATTAAATATTTAATGGATAAATAGTCAATTAATCGGTTAATTGAATTAATTACATTTTTTTTCAGCGTATACTCGCAGTAGAAGGAAAAATTATTTTCTATTATCCTTTTAATTTATTCTCTAAAAACAAATGTATTCAATTTTAATGTATTGCATATTTTTATTCTGTGCTGATTATAATAATAAAACAAAAGAATTTCTCGAGGTTTTGAATGTCCAAAATTCGGGGGAAATAAGAAAATAAATAAATTTATAAATTAATGTAAGTAGTTAATTGTTAATCATTAATTATTATATTTATTTAATTTAAAGCATTTATTTAGTGCGTCAGAATTTTTTTCTATTTCAGTTCATAATCATTAAGATATACCATTATGGTCATGAACTAATAAAAAATCAATATTATTTATGTAATTTTTGATTAAAATTTATTAATTATAATTGTATATATTATTTGTACAGTTTCGGTTTTTCGTATTTTTGATAAGGGTAGTTTTTTTTTACAAAAGGGTGGCGACTGATAAATAAATAAAGTATTTTTGAAGAGCCCAAAAATAAAGAAGCTAAATGACATAAAAGAGAAGAAAAAATGTTGAATTTTCAAGAAATTCGGTTTTTCGAATTTTTAATAATTTTACATTTTTAACCAAAGGGTGGAGACTTCAAAATTAGTAAAGGGTTTTTAAAGAGGCCAACAATTTTGAAGCTAAATGAAATAAAAGTGAAGAAAAAATGTTGAATTGCAAGAAATTCGGTTTTTTGAATTTTTGACAATTTTAAAAAATTTTAAATTTTTAAACAAAGGGTGGAGACTATTAAATAAGTAAAGTATTTTTGAAGAGTCCAAAAATAGTGAAGCTAAATGCCATAAAAGAGAAGAAAAGATGTCGAATTTTAAGAAATTCAGTTTTTCAAATTTTTGATAATTTTAAATTTTTTACCAAAGGGTGGAGATTATCAAAGAAGTAAAGTGTTTTTGAAGAGCACAAAAATATTGAAACTAAATGCCATAAAAAAGAAGAAAATATATTTAATTTCAAGAAATTGGGTTTTTCAAATTTTTGATAATTTTTAATAATTTTAAATTTTTAACCAAAGGGTGGAGACTATTATATAAGTAAAGTGTTTTTGAAGAGCCCAAAAATATTGAAGCTAAATGCCATAAAAGAGAAGAAAAGATGTCGAATTTTAAGAAATTCGGTTATTTGAATTTTTGCCAATTTTTAAAAATTTCAAATTTTTTTCCAAAGGGTAGGGACTTTCAAATAAGTAAAGTGTTTTTGAGGAGCCCAAAAATATTAAAGCTAAATGCCATAAAAAAGTAGAAAAAATGTTGAATTTTAAGAAATTCGGTTTTTTCAATTTTTGACAAATTAAAAAAATTTTAAATTTTTTACCAAAGGGTGGAGACTATTGAATAAGTAAAGTGTTTTTGAAGAGCACAAAAATAGTGAAGCTAAATGCCATAAAAAAGAAGAAAATATATTGAATGTCAAGAAATTCGGTTTTTCGAATTTTTGATAATTTTTAATAATTTTAAATTTTGAACCAAAGGGTGGAGATTATCAAATAAGTAAAGTGTTTTTGAAGAGCCCAAAAATAATGGTGCAAAATGCCATAAAAGAGAAAAAAAAATGTTGAATTTTAAGAAATTCGGTTTTTCGAATTTTTGATAATTTTTAATAATTTTAAATTTTGAACCAAAGAAAGAAAGATTTAATTAAATTTTACAAAGAAATCAATTGATATTTTAGACAATAATTAAATGTCTGTGTGGTATTTTTATAAAATTTTCTTTAAAAAAAAAAAAATTGAATTCTTGTGATGAATATTTTTATTTATGAAAATAATTGAATTTTTCAAAGAATTTTATTAAAATGCCTGAAAATAATTGAATTTTGGAAATAATTTTCTTATTTATTGACATAATTGAATTCTTTTAAAAATATTTGATAATAATTGAATTTCTGTAAAAAATTCTAATACTTTTAAGTAAATAATTGAATTTTTCTGAAGAATTTTGAAAAATCATTTTTTTCAGATAATTGATTTTTTGGAGAATTTAAATTAAATTTTTTTAAATTTACACTTTTTGATCAATTCCTGTAAAATTGTATTAAAAATAATTAAAATCCTGATAATGAATTTTTATATTTATGAAAGTAATTAAATAGTTGCTAAGAATTTTATTAAAATTTTCAAAAATAATTGGAATTCCTAAAACGCATTTTATCATTTACGAAAATAATTGAATTCTTGCGAACAATTTTATCAAAATTTTTTTAAATAATTGAATTTACAAGAAGAAATTTATTACTTTTTAAAAAGAATTGTATTCTTGTGATGAATATTATTATTTATGAAAATAATTGAATTTTTCAAAGAATTTTATTAAAATTCCTCAAAATAATTGAATTTTTGATAAGAATTTTATTATTTATAAAAATAATTGAATTATTTAAGAAAATTTTTTATTAAAATATTTAAAAAGAATTGAATTTCTGTAAAAATTTTTATTATATTTTTGAAAATAATTGAATTCTTGGAAAGAATTTTATTAAAATGTAAAAGCGAATAATTGAATTATTTCATAAAAATTTTAAATTTTATTGAAGATAATTTATTTATTTGAAACAATTTTATTAAAATATTTGAAACAATTTTATTAAAATATTTGAATATATTTTAATTGTTGTGAAAAAATTATAATATTTTTGAAAATAATTGAATTTTTGGATGAATTTTATCAATTCTTTTTAAAATAATTGAATTCTTTTGCGAAATTTTATGAAAAATTTTAGATATTGAAATTAATTACATTTTGAATTTTAAATTTATTTAAATTCCTGTGGAAATTTTATTATTTATGAAAATAATTTTATTGTGGATGAATTTTATGAATTATTTTTTAAATAATTAAATGCTTTTGCGAAATTTGATGAAAATACTGGATAAAATTAAAAAAAAAAAATAATAATAAAAAAATAATAATAATAAATAATTGAATTTCGAATATTTTTTGAAAATAATTGAATCGTTTTAAAAGAATTTGATTATAATTTTTGAGAATAGTTTTTTGATTTTCTAGCCATTAGTGAATTTAAAGTAGTGTAAATTCTAAAAAAAAACAGAAATAGTAGCTTTTAGTGGCTGAAATGTAAAAAAGTACCCAAATAGTAGAAAAAAGTTTGAAGGGAACATAAAACAATTTGTGTCTGGCAAAATTATAAAATTTCTCATGGAGTTCGTGTAATATTAGAGTACCTAAGTTAGTAACCTAATTCCCCCCTGATAGGTCTCGCTTAATTAGAATAAATTATAAACTCACTGATATTTATTGCTTTCAATTTTGGAATATCCAAATTCCGATCGAGGATCCTCCTTCCATCGCATAAGATCGGCATTAACTGAAGCGACGAGAAATTGAATGTCATAATTATAGCCAACGACGCCTGATCTCACAGCTTCAACTGACGCTGGACCACACTGATAAAGTCCCTCTGACGTCTCTTGTGGTGTTGCATCAATCGCCTGCCATCCACCGTAGCCCTTGGGCAAATCTGGTCGCGCCATCCACACATCATTCCAAACATGATAATTCCAAATTGAATCCATATTTCCCATTGGATTATTTGGATCGTAATCGAGTTCCTCATTCTCCATTGAATAATAACGATCCACTGATAGCGTCGCATTTGTATCGTGTGCTGACACTAAATTTGTCACAACACGCGATGGTATACCCAGTGCTCGACAAACTGTCGTCACAACACCCGCAAATACCCAACATTGACCGTATTTCACTTCTTTTTCCGTTGACAGGAATTCCTCAAGAATTGGTACACTTCCGGTCCAGGCGGAGGGCGCCGTACCGTCCTCATATTCTCCATCCCATCGGCCCTCGATTACTCCCTTGTCGTCATTTGAATTAATCTGAAAGTTTTTTTTAAATTCGTTATGTAAACAGAAAGGTACTAATTTGGTACCAATTTTTCGTACTAAATCGCAATTTGGTACCAGTTTTATTACTAAAACGCAATTTGGTACCAATTTTGGTACTAAATCACAATTTGGTACTAAATCGCAATTTGCTACCAATCTTGGTACTAAATCACAATTTAATACTAAATCGTAATTTGGTACTAAATCGCAGTTTGGTACTAAATGTCAATTTGTTACCAATCTTGGTACTAAATCACAATTTGGTACTAAATCGCAATTTGGTACCAATTTTGGTACTAAATCACAATTTAATACTAAATCGTAATTTGGTACTAAATCGCAGTTTGGTACTAAATGTCAATTTGGTACCAATTTTTGTACTAAATCGCAATTTGGTACCAATCTTGTACTAAATCGCAATTTGGTACCAATTTTGGTACTAAATCACAATTTGGTACTAAATCGTAATTTGGTACTAAATCGCAGTTTGGTACTAAATGTCAATTTGGTACCAATTTTTGTACTAAATCGTAATTTGGTACCAATCTTGGTACTAAATCGTAATTTGGTACCAATTTTGGTACCAAATCGCAGTTTGGTACTAAATGTCAATTTGATACCAATTTTTTTACTAAATTACAATTTGGTATCAATTTTATTACTAAAACGCAATTTGTTACCAATCTTGGTACTAAATCACAATTTGGTACTAAATCGCAATTTGGTACTAGTTTTATTACTAATTTACTAAAACGCAAATTGGTACCAATATTGGTACTAAATCGAAATTTTGTACCAGTTTTAATACTAAAACGCAATTTGGTACCAATCTTGGTACTAAATCACAATTTGATACTAAATCGTAATTTGGTACCAATTTTGGTACTAAATCGCAGTTTGGTACCAATTTTGGTACCAAATTGCAGTTTGGTACTAAATGTCAATTTGGTACCAATTTTTGTACTAAATCACAATTTGGTACCAATTTTGGTACTAAATCACAATTTGGTACCAATTTTGGTACTAAATCGCAATTTGGTACCAATCTTGGTACCAAATTGCAATTTGGTACCAATTCTGGTACCAAAATCAGCTCTAATTTAAAACCTTTTTTTACAGTGATATATCTTTGGTTGAAAATAATAGAATTTGCTTTTGCTTTGGAAATAATTACAATTCGAGAAATGGCTCGTGTCATTTTTATTGGATCCCCTCGGGAAATGGTCTTAATTCCTGATCTTTCGAGTAGTAATTGACAGGCTGGCAGAACAGCAGCATCGAACTGTCCAAAAATCCATTCGCGTCCACGAGCACTGCCATAGGGACCAACCCATATTTTACCCACATCATTCAAGACATATTCATGCAGTAATTGTTGATCTTCAAAGTAGACATTGTCCTCTGCAAATTTGGAAGTTTTCTTCAAGAAATGATCTCTTGTATTTAAAAAAAAGATTTTATTTTGAAACCTTTACAAAATTAAATTATTTCTAAAAATTTCAATTATTTGTAATTTTCTGAAATTCAATTATTATTTAAAACTTTAACTGAAATTGATTTTTAAATCAAATTTTATTAGAAAATTCTACTGGAATTCAATTATTTAAATAAAAAAAACAATTTATTGAATAATTGAATGTTTCTTAAAATTGAATTTTCATATAATGAATTTTATCAACAAAATTTTTAAATAATTTAATTCTTTCGACGAATTTTAATAAAATTTTTAAAAATAATTACATTTTCCAGGGGATTCGATTAAAATTGTATTAAAAATAATTGAAATTCTGCAATGAGTTTTATTAAAATTTTTGAAAATAATTGAATAATAATATTAATAATTTTAATTTAATAATAATAATTTTGAATTTTTGAAAATAATTGAAATTTTGCAATGAATTTTAGTAAAATTGTTGAAAATAATTGAATTTTATTACTTTTGAAAATAACTGAATTCTTTTGATAAATTCTATTATGTATAACTATTATCTATAAAAATAATTAAATTTTGCAATGAATTTTATTAAAATCCATGAAAATAATTAAATTTTGAATTTTCTTTTAAATTTATATTATAAAGATAATTGAAATGTTGTCGAAATTTTTTTTTTAGATTTTTTGAAAATAATTGAATATCTGCGTAGAAGTTTATTAATTTTGAAAATAATTGAATTCTTGCGATGAATACTATTATTTATTAAAATAATTGAATTTTGCAATAAATTTTATAAAAATTTTTGAATATAATTGAATTTCTGCGAAGAATTGTATTAATTTTAAAAAGAATTGAATTCTTGTAATGAATATTATTATTTATGAAAATAATTGAATTTTGCAATGAATTTTATTAATATTCCTGAAAATAATTGAATTTTGATTTTTTTTAAAATTTATATTAGAAAGATAATTAAAAAATGTTGACGAGATTTTTTTTTAGATTTTTTGAAATAATTGAATTTCTGCGAAGAATTTTATTAATTTTGAAAATAATTGAATTCTTGTGATAGATATATTGTTTTTTATGAAAATAATTGACTTCTTTCAAATGATTTTATTATTTATGAAAATAATTAAATTTCTGAAAAGAATTTTAAAATTTATAAAAATCATTGAATGTTCGTGTAAAATTTTATCAAAACTTCTATCATTTAATAATTAAATTCTTTTAAGAAATTTTCTTAAAATAGTAAAATATTAAAAATCATTGAATTCAGAAAAATTTTTTTTAAATAATTGAAATTTTGCCATGAATTTAATAAACAAATTTTTAAATAATTTAATTTTATTACTTTTGAAAATAATTGAATTCTTTTGATGTATTTTATTATTGCTGTTAATTCTATTATAACTATTATTTATGAAAATAATTGAATTTTGCAATGAATATTATTAAAATTCATGAAAATAATTGAATTTCTGTGAAAAATTTTATTAATTTTAAAAATAATTGAATTTCTGAGAAGAATTTTATTAATTTTAAAAATAATTGAATTCTTAAGATGAATATTATCATTTATAAAAATAATTGAATTCTTATGATGAATACTATTATTTATTAAAATAATTGAATTTTTCAATGAATTTTATAAAAAATTTTGAATATAATTGAATTTCTGCGAAGAATTGTATTAATTTTAAAAAGAATTGAATTCTTGTAATGAATATTATTATTTATGAAAATAATTGAATTTTGCAATGAATTTTATTAATATTCCTAAAAATAATTGAATTTTGAATTTTTTTTTAAATTTATATTATAAAGATAATTGAAAAATGTTGACGAGGTTTTTTTTTAGATTTTTTGAAATAATTGAATTTCTGCGAAGAATTTTATTCATTTTGAAAATAATTGAATTCTTGTGATGGATATATTGTTATTTATAAAAATAATTGACTTCTTCCGAATGATTTTATTATTTATGAAAATAATTAAATTTCTGAAAAGAATTTTAAAATTTATAAAAATCATTGAATGTTCGTGTAAAATTTTATCAAAACTTCTGTTTAATAATTTAATTCTTTTGGGAAATTTTTTTAAAATAGTTAGAATATTGAAAATTATTAAATTCAGAAAAATTTTTTTAAATAATTGAAATTTTGACATGAATGTAATAAAAATTTTTTAAAATAATTTAATTTTATTACTTCTGAAAATAATTGAATTATTTTGATGTATTTTATTATTGCTATTAAATTTATTATATAATTATAACTATTATTTATAAAAATAATTAAATTTTGCAATGAATATTATTAAAATTCATGAAAATAATTGAATTTCTGTGAAGAATTTTATTAATTTTAAAAATAATTGAAATGTTGACGACAATGTTTTTTTTAGATTTTTTAAAAATAATTGAATTTCTGAGAAGAATTTTATTAATTTTAAAAATAATTGAATTCTTATGATGAATATTATCATTTATAAAAATAATTTAATTTTGCAATGAATATTATTAAAATTCCTGAAAATAATTGAATTTCTGCGAAGAATTTTATTCATTTTAAAAATAATTGAATTTTTGTGATGAATATAATTATTTATGAAAATAATTGAATTTTGCAATGAATATTATTAAAATTCATGAAAATAATTGAATTTCTGTGAAGAATTTTATTAATTTTAAAAATAATTGAAATGTTGACGACAATGTTTTTTTAGATTTTTCTGAGTAGAATTTTATTAATTTTAAAAATAATTGAATTCTTATGATGAATATTATCATTTATAAAAATAATTGAATTTTGCAATAAATATTATTAAAATTCCTGAAAATAATTGAATTTCTGCGATGAATTTTATTCATTTTAAAAATAATTGAATTTTTGTAATGATAATTATTATTTATGAAAATAATTGAATTTTGCAATGAATTTTATTAAAATTTCTCGAAATAATTGAATTTCGACGAAGAATTTTGTTATTTATAAAGATAATTGAAATGTTGACGAGATTGTTTTTTCAATTTTTTGAAAATAATTGAATTTCAGGAAAGAATTTTAATATTTATTAAGATAATTGAATTCTTTCAAAGAATTGCATTAAATTTTTTAAAATTGGAATTAATTTCAACAGAATTGAAATAAATATTTTTCAAAAAAATACTTTATTAAATGATTAATAAGTAATAACTTTTTGGCAGTTCTTCAATAGAATTAACAAAAATTAAGAATTATCTTCTAAATTCTAAACATTTAATTTTTTTCCAGTACTTTTAATAAAAATTCCTGACTTTTCCCTGATTTTCCTGGAGCAATTCTACTTTTCCTGACTTTTCCTTGAATTTCCTGCGATCTGTGGCAACCCTGTTATATCATCCAGAGGGAAATTAAAAGGTCATAGCAGAATAGAAACGTAACCGGAATCGTAACCGCAATCCGTTTAGGATTGCGGTTACGATTCCGGTTACGTTTCTATTCTGCTTTGGTCAACTTCTCAAAAATACCAAAATCATAGATAAAATAAGAATTCAGAAATTCGCCTCGTTAATTCAACTATAGAAAAATTTGCGACTTCATTAAATCATTAATTGATTGAACAATATTCCAATTAGGGTGTGACGAACCTTTGATCCAAGGATTAAAAAGCAAATAAATATCCGCATCGTGAGGATGGGTATTAACTGGCTTCCCCCTGCCAACAATTGTCGTCTCAACATTGAGCTGCCAAATGCCAACGGGACTGTCAACAGGACTTCGGACCTCGACAGAAATATCAGTTCCATTAGCGCCCAACATTCTTACGCCCCAAGCTTCAATATTCTTGAGATGATTATCACTATTCACTGTTCCAATGCCCCTTGTTCCTCGCATCACACTTGGATTTGGTCCGAAGCTAAATAAAAGTCTCACAATATCCGTCTCATCGATGTAATCGCGATTGAATCGCAATGCAATATTGAAGGTTTGCCCACGACGAAGAACTGCACTCGGTGGATCAAAATGCACCAATTCAAAATTATCCGTATGATGAGTGCGTGCATTTTCCGCCTCGTACATGTAAATCGTTTCCACCATTAGAGGCTCGTCCATCTGGGAAATTTATTTTCATAATTAATTCTCGAAAATTTTAATTAAGTCTCGAATTAGATTTATATTATATTAATTATTAATTAATTAACTAATTAATTATTATTATTATTATTATATTAATTATTTATATTTATATTCGAGACTGACAATTAGATGTTAGATTTGAAAAAATCAAAATGGCGGATCTAAAATGGCAACCGAGGATTTTAAAGGAATTATTAAAAGTTGCTTAATATTTATTGCTAATTTAATTATGTATTTAAAATTTTTTTAAATTATCCTCAAAATTTCAATTATCTTTATAAATAATAAATTTCAATTATCTTTATAAATAATAAAATTGTTCTCCAGAATTCAATTATTTTCATAAATTTCCATAAAATTCTAAAAAAAAATTCAATTACTTTCATAAATATGTAATAACATTCTTTGGAAGGATTCAATTACTTTTATAAATATAGTAAAATTTTTTGCGGAAATTCAATTTTTTTTTAAAAATTCAAATAAAATCGTTCGCAAGAATTCAATGATTGTCAAAAATTTATTGTAATTTTAATTAATTTTAATCTTTGTAAATTTGAATTATTTTTAAAGACTTTTCGTAATTCAATGATTTTCAATTATCTATTATTTTCCTAAAATTTTTCAAAATAATTCAGTTATTTTCATAAATAATAAAATTTTATACAGAAATTTAATTATATTTTCATAAATCATAATAAAACTCATCACAGAATTATAATTGTTTTTAATACAATTTTAATAGAATTCCTCGAAAAATGTAATTATTCTTAAAGATTTTTTATTAAAATTCGTCGAAAGAATTAAATTATTTAAAAATTTGCTGATAAAATTCTTTTTGAGAATTCAATTTTTAGAAACATTCAATTACTTAATAAATCATTTATTTTTCTACTTTAAATAATTGAATTCTCATAGAATTTTCAAAAAAAAAAAAAATTGATTTAAAAAAGATTTTTAGTTAAAATTTTTGAAAATAATTGAATTTTAAAAAGGTTTTAAATTGAATTCATTGAAAAATTGAATTTTAAAAAGGTTTCAAATTGAATTCATTGAAAAATTGAATTTTTCATACTTTTAACTGATAATTCAGTAGAATTAATTTTTTTGAAAAAGTTTAATTGGATTTTTTTAAAATTATATTTAAAGTTTTTTATTTTCTAATTCATATTTAATTGAAGAATTTACTTAAAATTAAAATTATATTAAAAATAATTTTATTATTTAGGAAAATAAATAAATAAAAATAATTTATCGTAATATATTAAATTATTTTCATAAATAGTAAAACTCATTGCAGAATTTCAATTATTTTTAATACAATTTGAATCAAATTCCTCGAAAAATGTAACTATTTCTAAAAAATTTTATGAAAATTCGTCGAAAGAATTAAATTATTTCTAGAAACTGAAAAAAAAATCTTCTCAAGAATTCAATTATTTCCATAAGTAGCAAAATTTTTCCGATTTACTAAATTCTTTTGTATATTATTTTTAAAAAATATTTTTCAGAAGAATTCAATTATTTTCATATAAATTTCCATAAAATTCTAAAAAAACAATTCAATTATTTTCAAAAGTAATAAAATTCTTCGCAGAAATTCAATTATGTTTTTAAAAATTTTTTAAATTCTCCTCAAAATTTCAATTATCTTAATAAATAATTAAATTGTTCTCCACAATTCAATTATTTTCAAAATCTTTAATAAAATTCTACGCAAACATTTAATTATTTTCATAAATATGTAACAACATTTTTTGGAAGGATTCAATTACTTTTATAAATAGTAAAATTCTTTGCAGAAATTCAATTAGTATCAATACATTTTAATAAAATTTAATTATAATCAAATTTTCCATTATAATTATGAACAGACAAGATGATTTTTACAAAATTAAAAAAATTCTTTGTTTAATTCAATTATTTTCTAAATTTTTAATTAAAATTATTAAAAAACAACATTATTTTCAAAGAAATTTAAATAAACTTGTCAAAAGAATTTAATTATTCATAAAAACTGTAATAAAAAATTTTGAATCCATTTGTAGATTTATTTATGTTCGAAATTATAAAAATTTAAATTTGATGAGAAAAAAAAACAGAAAAAAATTAGGACAAAGCCGTAAAAAAACCGGAAATTTTGTTGAACGAAAATAGTAGACACCCTGCTTATAAATTTTGGCCGCCATTTTGGATTCGCCATATTGGATTTTTTAAATCTGACATTAAATATAGATTCAGTGACATGACCCCTAGAAATCCTGGTAAATTTTTTTTTTAGTTCTGGCAGCCATATTGGATACGCCATTTTAATTTTTAAGAATCTGACATTACATTCAAAATTCATGGAAAATTCTTTGTTTTTTAATTCTTTTTGATCTAAAAAACGGGTTTTTCGCCTGACTACGAAGAAATTAACTGTACAAATGGAATGATTTTCGTTTACAAAATTTTCTCAATTGTCATGAAAAATCAGCTTCTTAAGAGGTAGATCAATCTGGAAAATTTATATCTGTCAGTTGGGAATTGAGTTTTAAATTATTCAATCTGGAAACACGGAAGTTCTCGGCTCATAAATCTTCTATGGACGTCAGAGAAGAGAATTGCGAATTAGAAAAATATTTTCTTATATGTTTTTTTTTCTAGTTTATTTCGATGTCTTCTATTAAATGAATTAAATTTATAGCTCATAAAAAGTAAAATAAAAAATAGTGACAAAAAAGTATTATTAGAATAAAAAATAAGTACATACATCAAAATAGAAATACATGACAATTATATTTATTATAAGCAAATTTTCAAAGAACTCTCGAAATGAATGTTTTCATCAATTATTATTTATCATTTGATAAAAATAATAATATGTTGATAAAATTATTTATTTAAAATTATTTATCATTTAGAAAATTATTATTAAAAAATTATTTATTATAGTTTAAATTTTTTTGTTTTATATTTAAATGTAAAATATTTTATTTGAAAGAAATTTTAAGTTAAGTTTCATTTTTGGCGAAAATCCCCATAAAATAAGAAGAGAAAATATAATTATTCAACATCCGCCTTCGATTCGTCAAAGCCATTATTAAATTGCGTAAATAATAATCCCGCGCGAAAATAAAAAATTCCCACACGTGACGTGAGTGCGTAAGAAAGTGAATACCGAATCAAGTTCATACCCAAGAATTGAATATTGTGTGCGTGTGCAATAATTGCAAATGAAAGTGATTCATCGATTTAGTGGATTTTTTCTGCGAAAGCTTCTCATTATAAATTTATAAATGTAACAATTACTTGGAATATAATTACATCAGGATAAAAATAGTCACTAAGGTGGAGTCGATGAACAATAAATAAAAATAAAAATAAAATAGTGTCTTTTGATTTCTATCCAATATCGTCCAATCGAATACTTATTACAAAATATTTAATTTTAAAATAAATTATAAAAACTATTTCCTTCTTATGAAATAAATTTTTTATTTGTACAAATTTTTTATTTTTAATTCAAATTTCTTCTATATCGGAAAATCGAATTGGTATTTTACACACATATTAAAATACGTTTTACGATAATGCTTAGGATAATGAGTAAAAACCGGTTATTATAAATTTGAATAAATACAAATTTAAATTTGAAAATATAAGAAATCGATTAAATAGAAATAGTGTGACAATGTATTGTTTACAATTAAGCATTCTTTTCAGTCTTTAAAAAAAAACACTTTCAATGCAGTTTAAAGTAAATTTTTCAATGTCCTTAATAGCTTCAACAAATTACTTTGCAATTAAGTTGATATTAATCTGACTCAAATTAACCTCTTAAGTTTAATTTTATTCTGTTTTTCAAAAGCAAAAAAAAAAAAAATTAAATAAAAAATATCAAATCCCCAATGAGAAAAAATATTTAAATAAATATTCATAAATATTTATGAATTTTGTCATAATAATTTTTTTTCAATTTTAACGACACACTTTATCTTGGAAATCTCAGGATTTTTTTTTTAAATATATTTTTCATCATCTCTAAATACTTAAAAAAAAACTATTTTTAATTTTTATTCTAGTTTTTAATTCATAAAATATACAAAAAATATAAAAAAAAACATAAAATTTCGTTTCTTATAAAAATCTTATGATTTTTATAAAATGTAAATGTATAAATAAATAAATATGATTAATAAAATCTAAAGTGTGAAATAAAAATTGTAGTTTATTTTTATAATAAAGTTTTAATAAATATTTTTTGTAAAATCAAGTCAATAAATATTTTTAAAAAAAAGCTAATAAATATTTTTTTAAATAAAGTCAATAAATATTTTTAAAGTTAATACATAAAATTGTAGTTAATAAATAAAGTAATAAAATTAATTAATAAAAGAAATTAAATTAAATCAAAGTAAATAAATATTTTTAAAATAAAGTTAATAAAAATTTTTCAAAATAAAGTGAACAAAAATTTTTAAAGTTAATACATAAGATAGTTAGTTAATAAATAAATTAATAAAGTTAATTAATAAAATAAATTAAGAAAATAAATTAATAAAATAAATTAATAAAATAAATTAATAAAATTAATTAATAAAATAAATTAATAAAATAAATTAATAAAATTAATTGATAAAATAAATATTAATAAAATAAATTAATAATATTATTAAATAAAGATAAAGTTAATAAATATTCCTAAAATAAAAACAACTAATATTGTTAAAATAAAAGTTGAAAAGAAAAAATTTATAGAAAAGGAATAAAACAAAATTTAACTTTCAATGACATAAAGTTTTTTGTTGTGATAAAATTGAGATTAACAAAAATTCCGAAAATGACATTTTATTGCCTTTGACATCAACTGACCTTTGATTGCTTTTGATCCAAAATTATAAATTATCACAAGTGGGAGAAAATAAATTAAAAAAAAAAAAATCGAAGAGTCAGAAACGTAAAACTCGCTTAAATATAGAGAAAGACGTTTCGTTTACAACTGTGACGTTCCACATTATTTTCAGCTCTTTTATAAGAGCTGCAACTTATGAGAGACTGCCAAACCCCCACTACTACAATTAATAATATATAAAAGTTTTCAGTATTTTCATACTAAGATTCAATGGATGCTGTGTTTGAGAAGTCACAGGATAATTAAATTAAATCAATATACGATATCCTTTTTTTTAAAAATATTTTCTTTATTTAAAAAAATGTTTTTTTAATTTAAAAAAATTAAAAATTTTTTTTTCAAAATTAAAAACATTTTTCTAAAAAATTTTAAAAAAATTTTATTCAAAAAAAATTTTCAAAATATTTATGAAGAAATAAAAAATTATCATTAAATTACAACTTTTTTAAAAGCAAAAATATAAATGACACTTTTTTTGTAAATAAAAAAAAATTCGAGAAAGGGTTTGAGAATAATTAATTATTAATAATTTAAAGAATAAAATTACAAATCTATTTGATAATATCACTTTTATAAGAATATAAAATTTTCTCGTCTCTTTTATATTTACAATTAATTTTTTATTTATTATTTATTTTAATTTTTATTATTTTTTATTTAAACCTAGATTTAGTCGATATTATATTTTTGGTAAAAAAAAAATTTCTTTGATTCAAATAACCGAATAAATGACTATTATCAATTAAATATTTAATTGAATCAAATAAATTTTTTTTTCAGTGTAAGAACGTTTTTTTAAGGTCTCATAATAATAATTATAAATAATTTAATATTATTTAATATTATTTAATATTATTTATTATTTTATTATTAAAATAATTTTAGAATTGTTGCAGACGAAGAGAGGTTTATGTAGGAGTATATAGTTGAAATGAACAATTTCCTTTTCATCATTTTCAAAGACTTTGATTTTACACTATGATTATTTTCTATACACTGACAAAGACAAAAAGTATATAAGAGAGATTTCCAAGACATGATTCGACTGTTAAAAATAATTGAAGCAATTTAAACAAAATGAAACGTCTATTTTTACAATTAGTGCAATTTATTAATGTCAATACATTGCTAAAGTGTTAATATCTATTCCTTTTTTTTACGTAATAAATGAGGAATTACATCATTTTTTTAAGAATTAATTTTCAATTAATCAATATATATATGCATTGCAATCATGTCAGATATTATCAATTCATGTTTATTTAAATTGTAAAAAGATTTATTTTTTCTACTATGTTTTCTGTGGTTTAATTTTAATTGAAAGTTTTTCAATAAAAGCGTAGGATAAATATTAAAAAGAGAGCATACTTTTAGAAACAACTACTGTTTGTGGTAAATTTTTTAATGAATTATAATTTTTAAGTACTATTACTTGAAAAACATTTTTCAATTATACAAAGTAAATATTTTAAATAAGAAAGTTTTCTTTCTAAATTTTTTTTTACTTCTAAGTTTTAGAACATTACACGAAAGTAGAAATATTGCGCCTAAAATAGAGTACAATAGTCCTTGACTATTTATAATATAAAGATTTTATAAATTAACTTCTGTTTGGCATTTTATGATTATCATCTTGCCTCCAACTTTTTTATTCTTTGTTCTTTTTAAATTCTCATTAATCCAAAAGTGACGAACCTTGACAAATTTCTAGTTATTAAAAGGAAATATTATTTTCAATAACAAAAAAGAAAAAGAATTATACGTAGGTTCAAGTCAGTTCTTTGTTATCGAAAAGGTATCAGAAAATAAAATATTAAAATTAATTTTACCATTTTAGAAATATTAGATTCTACATACGCAACGATATAATTGCTTTTTAATTATTTTCTATTGTTCTTTTATTTTTTATTTTTTTATATAGAATAATTTATGTAATAATTGTAGAATACATTTTAATAGAAAATTTATTATTATTTATTATTAGATATTATTTTTTTTTAATGAAGTTTAAAATTTCCATGACAGATGCCTTTTGCCGTCTTCTTTTAATTTCTTTATTTTCATTCAATTTTGATAATGAACCTGATTTGGGTTGAGATAGTCAATGGGGAAATTAACTTGTACGAGAATAATTATTTATTGATTTGAATATAAACAGAAACGCTAATTTTTATATTATTTGATTTTAAAATGTATGTTTCAAAATAAATTAAAATGTATGTTTCAAAATAAATTAAAATGTATGTTTCAAAATAAATTAAAATGTATATTTCAAAATAAATAAAAAATATATAATTCAAAATAAATTAAAAACAATTAAAAATATAAATAAAACAATAGAATAATAATAACAGATTTTTTAATCCGAAGTCAGAATTTAAAAATTCAAAATGGCTGATCTAACAACTGCCAACTTGACGTTTGTCTGCTAATCAACTACCAACAGTGATCCAATCAATTTTCATACCTGACAATTGTCTGTCAACCATCTGCCAACTATCATCTTTTTTTTTTTTTTGCTTATTAGGGAATTTTGAAAAATCTGGCTACAGATACTTTGGATTCCGTACTCCAAGGTTATGTGGGGTTGGTATAATAAAAAAAGGAAAATATGAAAAAAAATAAATATAATGAAAATTGTTTAATAAGCTGGCGACCTACTACCAGCCTCGACCCACTAAAACCCGTAACCCTTCTTTTGAAGCCCTTTACCCACCCTTGGAACTGTGGAACCCTGCTTTCGAGAGCTGCCAACTATTATCTTACTTTGACTATACTGACGATTGCCAAACGTCTACCAATTAATCTCCAACCTTTGTCGCTTTCTTGGTGATTAACTGCCTTTTGATTGTCGAACTTCTACTAACCAATTGCGCCTACCAACTAACGACCGGTTTTCAAGAATCTGGTTAATTTTCGTTAGACCGTGTAAAACAGTTCCAGTAAATTAGATTTTTAAGTATAAAACCACTCGTTTCTCTATTTAACATTCTTCATTCTTAAAACTAAGGAATAATTCTGCTTTCAGTGGAGTTATATCATATTCTCTAGATAGACTGCTCACCTGCCAATTTCGTCGAGAGTTGTACTATGTGAAAAATAATTAAAGGACAAATTATCTCCTAATCTTAAAGCATTAGTTTCCTTAGCTTCAAGGAAAACTAAGCTTCCTTTAGTTTACTTAGTTCAAGGTCCTTCGCTTTGTAAATAAATCAGGCAAACATTTAACATACTAGTACTGATCTCCTTTTGAGACGTTAAAAAAATCTGTCTATCTTGACTATTGAGTCAAGTGTAGTCTTTTGTATTTATCAAAAAGTGGATTGGCGGTTGTAGAAGTAGTATACGCGAATCTACAAAAGAATTGAATAGAGTGATTAAAGTTGGCTGGTTATTAACGATTTTGTGGATCCGAAGAGAAAGTCGAGAGCTTTTGAGACTGATGCAACAGTTTTAGTGATGTGTTCTTTAAAATATAGCTGGATTGATGGTGATTTTAGACAACTTTTACAAGTAAAAAGTTTATGCTACAAGAAGTAAAATCATTAAATTGTCAATTTAAATTTTAAACTTAGGGCCAGTTCCACCAACTCCGATTAAAAGTTAATCAATAATTAAATCCTTAGCCGACCAATCATGGGCGGTTAAAATGACTTTAATCGTTGATTAACTTTTAATCGGAGTTTGTGAAACTGGCCCTTAATCAACTTTGGAAACATTCACACTTTTCATTACATTCATTGATTAAAGATATGCAAACTTTATCAGAAGAAACAGTGTTTGTAATAATTCTGTTGTCTGTGGGACATATCGACATTTCCTGCCGACAATATAGTTACATTTGTCCTAAAGACTCTAAAGTACCGTATTTTCGACTTATTACATAGTTAATTCTCCAAACATATTGTTAACAATATCTGCCGTTTGTACACTGTTGTGGTTTCAGTATGTTATTGTCACCATCCCTTATAGTACCGTTTCCAACAGACAATACACTAATTTGCAAATTCCGTTTCTCTAGATATAATTCATATGTCTTCTGTTAATGTAAAGGTTTTGAAGTCCCTCTGCAAATTGTAACGTCCACTGTCCATTTCTGGTTTTAATGGAATTAATAATCTCATCTCAGGTGCAGTTTTTGTATTAGGTATTTTGGGTTATTCTTTCGATTTCTTTTGTACATCATGTGATATGTTTGTGCAAATATATTGCAATTTCGAAGAGCAGTGTTAATAAAATTTCTCATTTATTTCTTTCATTATTTTCACTTATAAAATTTTAGTAATACACAATAGAACATTTTTTGTTGTATCCATTACCAAACTATTCCGGAAGTATTCAAGATAACGTTCAATGGTATTTTTGAGAGAATTGCAAGATTATATAACATTCAATGATATTTTAAATTCTGAAATTAAATGTGTAATTCAAGCATGTTTAGATGGAATTGCTAAAGAGTGGTGGAATTTAGTTAAAAAAGATGATCACTTTGGTCATTTTAAAGATAAATTTATTAATCGATTTTGGAATGAAGATATCAGATTTAAAATTAGTACACATTTTTCAAACTCTGGCAATTGTCAAAACAATTCGAGGAGTAGTTCGGACAATTATAATCGTTAACAAAATGCGTAGAATCAATTCACTCAAAATTATTATCGACAAAATCAAAATCGATACAAAGAAAATTCAAATGATAATAAAAATCAGAATCGTTATCAAGGTTATAACAATTCATATCAAAATAGACATGAGAACAAAAATAAAAATTTTCAAAATCAACCTTTTAAAATTTTTTCGTGCTTTTAAATATTTAAACTCTTTCATATAAGTCACGAATCAACGTCAAGGATCAAGAGAATTTTGTTACAACAAAATACATTATTGTCGGTCGATCGTAATAAATGCTCCCCTTCTAATAGGCTGACGTCCCTTGTCAGCTGTGGAAAAGTGTCGAAGATCCTTCTTCAAAATTTATAGATTCTTTCGAGTTTTACAAAAATCGAGTCCTGGGTATATTGTTTTACAAAAGTTTATTCTGGAGCGTAATTAAATACTTGAAAGACCGGAATAATTCCATAAAAACTAAAGATAATGATCGTCAATTTTAGTGACGAATCCTGGAAAGTATTGTATTTTCCAAAAAAGAATTATTTACCGATGAAAAAACTTGATTTAAAGAGAGATACTTTATGTGTTAAAATGGATGAATGGTTGCTAAGTGATTCAAAAGCACCACTCAATAACAAAAGAATGCATTCGTAATGGGATAAAGTACTCGAAATACAGTGACAAAAAAAAACCGTTTGTATCTCTAGAATAGGACGAATTTGTGTTCGTCCTTTATTCGTATATGGGCAAATGATGATTGCGCATCTGCTATCAAAATTCGATCCTGTTCGCGAAGGAATTTAGCTTCCAAATAGCCGAAATAAGTCGAGGACAACCGAGAAAATCCGAATGGTGAATCAAGTAAAGCGGGTGGTGTGGGGTGTGCAGTTTTCAGTTGCACGCAGGTCGTTGAATGGAGCGCGTGTGGAGAAGAGTACAGGGTGCTGGGCGTCGTGCTGGTGGTAGCGGCGCTGTGGGACGTTGTGGATGTCCCACGCAGCCGTGTCAGTTGCACGTGGACCAAAGAGCCAAACGTGGCGGTGGTGGTGGTGGAGGAGGTGGTAGTGCTGCTGCACGCAAATCAAGGGGACCACAGACTATTGTTTGTGGATGTCAAGTGCAGCCATGTCCCGTGCACCCAGTTTTGATAAGGGTTCGAAGAACTCAGCGACCTCCCTCTAGCTGCGACTGTCCACCGGATTCCCAACCCTGTCCCCACGCTTCCCGGGTTACTGTTTCGCGCCGGGTCAGAAGGTAAACAAACCCTTTCCTCAAAGCAACCTTCTCACTCTTCTCACCCTTTATTTTACTCCTTCGTTTGCGACCCCAATTCCCTTGAATCATTATTAGCGAATTAA
This sequence comes from Leptopilina syphax, assembly GCA_032872505.1. Lineage (NCBI taxonomy): Eukaryota > Metazoa > Arthropoda > Insecta > Hymenoptera > Figitidae > Leptopilina > Leptopilina syphax. Next base: position 37,443,395 of record CM065471.1, read on the forward strand.
AGGCTTCCCTACCGTGTATGATGAAATGCGATAAGGAGAGAGATTTCAAAAGAAAATATTTTTTTTTTAGTTTGTCATCAAGAAACAATGTTTACAGATTAAAAAACTTTAACATCATCATCATAAATATAAATTAACTATAACTACTAATAAAAATTAGTACTTTAATAAATTAGTAATAAACTAGTACCGTATCTAGCTCAGTGTGCACGTTCTAGAACTGTTCTAGAACAGTTAATGGAAAAAAGAATAGTTCTAGAACGGTTCCAGAATTGTTCCAGTACGTGCACACTGGGAGGCCTTCTCATTACTCTACAAATTAATTAATACGGTCAAAAAACAAAAATCACAAGATAAATTAGTGCTAATATCAGAATTAAAAATGTTCATTTGTAAAAAATAATAAAAAAAGGTCTAGGATGATCCTTATAACAAGAAATGCATCTTGTTTTCACAACACAACAGCTTTAAAAATAGTTTTCTTTTAGTTAGATTCATTATTGAGTTTCTGTCACTTATTTGCTAGACAGGTATTAAATTTGATTCTTATACAAATGATTATGACAAACTTTGATCTCATTTAAAAATTCCCAAGATGTCCCATTGACCTCATGAGATATCTTCAGGTCATCCTAGATCCATTCTAAATTCCGTACATGATTTGGACACACAGAGAGGAAAAAGAGTGAAAAAATGTTCAAAAAATTCCAATCGTAATTTTTAACCGATTTCAAATTTTTTTTCTTCAATTGGAAGCTTAATCACTTCTGAAAAACTTTGTCTAGCCTGATTTTGAAAAAAATAATTTGTTAGTTTCCTTTTTTTAGTTGAAAGTTAATAAAAAAAACTTTCAAACTTATTAAGGTAATGACATTCTATTCACAAAATCCTCGAGTAATGATATTAGTGAGATTAAATCTGTTTTATCAATTTTTGTCCGCCATCTTGGATCCGCCATATTTGATTTTGAAAAACTCACATTAGATTCGTAATCAGCGGCCACGAAAACCCTTGAGTAATGATTTCGGTGAGATTAAATCGGTTTTATCACTTTTGATCCGCCATCTTTGATTGGCCATTTTGGATTTTGAAAAACTGATATTAAATTCGTATTCAAACTTTTAATTATTTTCATAAAATAATAAAAATTTCACAGGAATTCAATTGTTTACAAATTTTTTTTTATAAATTTCTTCGCAATAATTCAATTATTTTCATAAATAATAAAACTCATCGCGCAGAATTTCAATTATTTTTAATACAATTTTAATCGAATTTCTCGAAAAATGTAATTATTCTTAAAAATTGTATTAAAATTCTTGTAAAGAATTTAATTATTTAAAAATTTGTTGATAAAGTTCTTTATGAGAATTGAATTTTAAGAAATATTCAATTATCCAAAAAAAATGATTTTTTTATTTAAATAATTGAATTCTGTATAAATTTGTTGATAAAAATTGATTTAAAAACGAATTTTAGTTAATACTCTAGATAATAATTGAATCTTAAAAGTATTGAAATTTTAAAGTTTCAATTTTGAATGAATTCAATTAGAAATTTCAAAGAACTTTTCGAAAAGTTACAAATAACTGCAGAAATTCAATTACGTTCAAAAATTAACAAAAAATTCTCGTCAAAATTGAAATTATCTTTAAAAATATATTAAATATTTTTTTCTGAAATTCAATTATTTTTAAAAAATTTTATACAATTCTTGGCAAAATTTCAATGATTTTCAAACATTTTCCAAAAGAATTCAACTATTTAAACAAAATTTGATAAAATTCTACTTAAATAGTTAATTATTTTCATAAAATAATAAAAATTTCACAGGAATTCAATTATTTACAAATTTTTTTAATAAATTTCTTCGCAATCATTCAATTATTTTCATAAATAATAAAATTTTTACAGAGGTTCAATTATTTTCGTAAATACTAAAATTCTTTTTAGGAACTCAATTATTTTCATAAATAACAAAACTTATCGCAGAATTTCAATTATTTTTAATACAATTATTTTAATCAGATTTCTCGAAAAATGTAATTATTCTAAAAATTTTTATTAAAATACGTCAAAGGAATTCAAATTATTTGAAAATTTGTTGATAAAATTCTTTATGAGAATTGAATTTTAAGAAACATTCACTTATTTAATAAATTATTTATTTGAAATGAATTTTTTTGAAAAAATTTAATTGCGGATTTTTTTTTATAATTATTTAAAGATTTTATTTTCTAATCTATATTTAATTGAAGAATTTTACGAATAATTGAAATTTCGTAAAATTGAATACCGTAAACAAATGGATTTAAAAAAGGTCAAAGAACTTTTTCGAAAATTATTTAAAATAATTGATGAACGAAGAATTTTTTAAATATTTTAAGTATATTTATATTTATATATTTGTAATATATACATATATTAAGTATTTTAAAAAATTTTCACTGTTTCGAGCCCTAAGTAATGATTTTTATAAGATTATATCTGTTTTATCACTTTTGGTCCGCCATTTTGGATCCGCCATTTTGGATTTTGAATAACTGACATCTGATTCGTAATCAACGACGCCGAAATCCTTCAATTGATCATTTCGTTGTGATTAAATCTTCTTTTTGAATTTGTTTATAAATTTTTTTATTACTTTGTTTATAACAATTTGATAGTTGAAGATTGTTATTCATTGCAAGTAATTTTTTTTTAGAAAATATTAACAAATTAAGCAAATTTACCTCAATAAGTATACAAATTTAGTGTTTTTTAACTTTCAACTGAAAAGACAAAATGACAAATTATTTCTTTTAAAATCAGACTGTAGTTCTTCGGAATTTATCAAAGTTCAAATTAACAAAAAAAAAAAATTGTAAATCGGTTAAAATTACTACTTATCAAACTCTTTCAACATTTCTTTTACCCTTTCCTTCACTGTGTGAGTCCTTACATTGTAAAAAAAGTTTTGGCAGTGAATTTTAAAAATTAATGACAATTGAAAAATAAAATTATACATCTAGATGTTAGTTACTTATCTCATTGGAATTGTATATAAATGAGGATTTTATCGTCTTTTAATTAACGAAGTTTATGGTAGAGAAAAAGTTTAACGAATCAAGTAAAGGTTATTTACCTCGAGTAAACTCTAGTACTAAATGTATAAAAGTAATATTAAAACAATTTCTTAAGAACCGTGAAAACTTCTTTTCAAAGAATTATAAAAATTTCCGTAAAATAATCATCTGATTGGAATTTAAATTATTTGCAAACTTTATAAAGTACATTACAAGTTGGTTTAAACTTTATTATAATTCCACAATTTACGATATGGGTGAATTTTGTTTCTTCAAAAAATAAGATTCAAAAAATAAGAAAAATATCAACATAAAAATTTCAGATGCGACTGCACGGAGCGTCCATGTCGTCATATGTCATCAAGCACAAGACGTCGTCCTCAGGGACTTTCGTCTATGCTACCATTGAATCCAGTAGTGAGAATTATAAATCCATTGAATTCTTGTGAATGTCCTGATAAAACAAATTGCCCTCATATTGATGAAGATTGCGAGTGCGAGGCAAGACCATGTTGTCATACAATAAAAACACGTCGTCCTCGTCGATCTTGCGACTGTCCCTCACAACCATGTCCTCATAAGCCAGTTGAGGGTAGAATAAAACGTGTGAAATGTCGTGTGAGACGTGCTGGTTGTGCAATGGCCAGATGCACCGCCGAACTTGCAATGTTGCATTTACATTGGGAACTGGCGTCAGAATGTGCACCGTGCAAGCCTCGAGCTTTAACAAGAAGATTGTGTCGAAGGCAGCAAAGTGACAACGAACTTTATCGCAGCAATAGTTTTAAATTCGAGCGCTTCGAAAGGAATAAAGATGAATGTCCCACTCCAATTCGAAAACAGGTCAGTGGTTTTTTTAACTGAATAAATTTTATATCCATACCTATAGGTGGAAAAGTTAACATTAGTTAACGTTGGCTAATGATACTGATGTTAACTAACGTTAGGGTAACTTTAGACTACTGTTTGGTTAACGTTAATCTAACGTCAGTGACCAAAAAATATTGTTAGATTAGCGTTAGCCTAACAATCCTAACATTAGTCTAACATTAATATCATTAGCTAACGTTAACTTTTCCATCTGGATATTTTTTGGTAATCGACGAATAGGGTTAGTTATAGACATAACAGTAATTATCTAATTTTGCAACAAACTGTTTCCATGCAGATTAGATAAGGAATATTCCGTCATATCAATTTAACTTTCAGATAAGATAGTTTTCCACGATATAATGCAACTTATTTGAGATACACTTCTATTTTTCATTTAAAGTTGAATAGAACCACTAATCATTTCCTTTCAAAATCCACTGACGGAGTTTTCAATAATGCTGCGATTCTATTTTAGATGTTCTGTAGAAAAGTGATTTAGAACTTTCATATATATATATAAATGGTACAAATAGAGGTAGAATAGTTCGAGAGCATAGTGGTTATTGACCGTTTGATGCGAAGTCTAGCGGATAATTCGCAAATAAGACCTAGAACTCTCTTGACTCTAATCGAGGCGCGCATGGAAACTAATGGTTCCTACGTAACACACTCTTGTGATGTATTTTAATGGTCTTTTTAGCTATTCAGATTTATTTTATTTTACCAGGAAATGCTCTTGTTTTGCTTGATCTACTAAAAAACACACCCAGAGCAGTTTTTTAAAACTTCGAAACCGTCTGTTGGTTTTACAAAACTTCGTACAAAAAAAGGTTTTCCAAAGTTTTTCTCTTCCAAACGACCATAGGCAAATGTGAGTACTCCTAATAGACGTCAACCTGCAAACGCAAAAGTTAGGGGCCATTCTAAGTGCTCTGAGAAAAGTTAAACTTAGATGTGAGCTAGGAAATTGTAAAAACCGAAAGATAATGAAATCTCCCTTTAAATTGTTAACTCTTTTAGCCTTAGGGTATTCCAGGGTATGAGCATAAAATTTGATCATCCAGTAGTGATATGGTAATTCAATGACTTTTCGAATTCGCGATGCAAAATTTCATCTATCGCGCTGAAATGCTAGGACATCAGTTTACTATCGCACTGATTGCAATTTGACACACTCTCTTCAATTGCTTTCAATAACAACAATTTGGTCGTCAGTATTTGCGGTATTTGCCATCAATAGCTTTCTATTGCAACAACTTGGTCATCAGTGATGTATATTTCGTGTCAACTGTTGGCAACTGTACAAACTGTTTGAACCCGATTTATTTGATTTATTTTAAAATTTATATCATCCAGAAGAGTATTCAAAGCCATCAATTAGTAAAATAGTTGAAAAAATGTAGGGATTAGAATTACGATCCCCAACTTGAGAGAGCAGACATCTACAAAAGATGACAGAGAATAAAAAAGTGTTCGCGACAAAAAGAAAACTAAGGACATTTATTATATTTTAGGAGATGAATAGTATGCTCTAGAAATAGCAGATTAATGAATAGGTTTAAAAAAGTTTTCAATTATGACACCATTGAGTAATTTTTTCTTTCGCTTTTTTCTCGAAACGACCATTTTCCGAGCGACGAACATCATAACTCAAACAATTTTCAACCGATTTGTCCAAAAATTGAAATATAACTTCTTAAATAGATTGTCTATTGTTGGGTATTTTCGACGATGTCTAAAAATATCATTTAACTTTTCTGGGCAATGTTGACATTAAAAGATTCAACATTTATTATATTGCAATCAACTTTCGACACTTAACTCATCTGTAGTATAAAAAACAATTTCGATTGGTTTGAAACATTCGTTGCTTATCGACGCTAATTTTATATCAGGCATAACGGAAATATCAAAAGATTAAACCCGGTTCAATTCCCACAGAATTATTTTTGAAGAAGAAGAAGAAGAACAGAAGCGTTTCATTTTCAACCTGTCAGAAAGTACTTCACTAATTGTAAAATATCTCCAAAACTATTCACGGCATTTACTCAAAACTTTCAGGAAATATTTCCAAGACGTACTTACTACTTTTATAAAATCGAACAGAAAAATCAAAGTATTAAAAAACAGGACTGTCGTTAACTTTTTCATTTAGTTAACGATCAATTTGATACTTTCCCAAAGTCACGAAGCTAGAGTAAGGAATAGGTACATTAGTCTAGAGGAATTTTAAAGTGTTGGAAACAGCAAAGGATTAAATAGTAAAAATGCAGAGTCCTATAAAGCGGGTGGGCAGTAGGAGGGTGTGTCGTAAACTGTCACTGGGCCACCAACCTCTCTACATTGACGAGCGTTAGGATTATTGACCGCCCTTAACCTCTCTCGAGGGCGTCCACAGGGGTCGCTTTTGGCCAAGTTGATTCACTGTCTATTGTATTCTGCATTAGTAATCAGAATACAAGTCTACAGTTAGAATCTTATGCTACACATTTCTAGCATGCAACGTATCCGAAAAACCCCAATGTCGTAAAAAAAGGTACTAAAGTAACTTTATCAGCTGGTAACCACCTAACATGTAGCTAGGATGTTGCTAAACAATATCTTAAAAAATACAATATTTTATTGTAACTTAAAGTAGTAGCAGATCGACCCGTATGTTATCAGACAATCAAAATTTAGATAAAAACACATTAAAAATTTATTTCTTCTAATTATTTCAATTTCTGTCATTTGGAAATCACCTGAGTTTTAATAGGGATCGATCCTTACAGGATAATAAAAAAAGAGAATTTTATTTCAACTTTTAAGTAGTAGCAGGTCCACCCGAACGCAATCAGACAATCAAAATTTGGTTAAAACGAAAATAGAAATTTATTTCTTCCAAATTTAATATTTTTAAACGTCTGAAAATTACCAAAGTTCTAGTAGGGATCGAGCCCTACAGAATCCTGAAGAATAGAGAAATTTATTTCAAATTTTAAGTAGTAGCAGGTCCACCCGTACGCCATCAGACAATCAAAATTTGGTAAAAACGAAAATAGAAATTTATTTCTTCCAAATTTAATATTTTTAAACGTCTGAAAATTACCAGAATTCTAGTAGGGACCCAGCTTTACACAATCCTGAAAAATAGAGAATTTTATTTCAAATTTTAAGTAGTAGCACCCTCACCCGGAAGCTATCAGACAATCAAAATTTGGTAAAAACGAAAATAAAAATTTATTTCTTCCAAATTTAATAATTAAAATTGTCTAAAAATTACTAAAGTTCTAGTAGGGACCGAGACCTAAACAATCCTAAAGAATAGAGAATTTTATTTCAATTTTTAAGTAGTAGCAGGTCCACCCGTACGCCATCAGACAATCAAAATTTGGTTAAAACTAAAATAGAAATTTATTTCTTCCAAATTTAATATTTTTAAATGTCTAAAAATTACCAGAATTCTAGTAGGGACCGAGCCCTACAGAATCCTGAAGAATAGAGAATTTTATTTCAATTTTTAAGTACTAGCAGGTCCACCCGTACGCCATCAGACAATCAAAATTTGGTTAAAACGAAAATAGAAATTTATTTCTTCCAAATTTAATAATTATAATCGTCTAAAAATTACCAAAGTTTTAGTAGGGACCGAGACTTAAACAAACCTAAAGAATAGAGAATTTTATTTCAATTTTTAAGTAGTAGCAGGTCCACCCGTACGCCATCAGACAATCAAAATTTGGTAAAAACGAAAATAGAAATTTATTTCTTCCAAATTTAATAATTAAAATTGTCTGAAAATTACCAGAGTTCTAGTAGGGACCGAGACTTACAGAATCCTGAAGAATAGAGAATTTTATTTCAATTTTTAAGTAGTAGCAGGTCCACCCGTACGCCATCAGACAATCAAAATTTGGTAAAAACGAAAATAAAAATTTATTTCTTCCAAATTTAATAATAAAAATTGTCTGAAAATTACCAGAGTTCTAGTAGGGACCGAGACCTAAACAATCCTAAAGAATAGAGAATTTTATTTCAATTTTTAAGTAGTAGCAGGTCCACCCGTACGCCATCAGACAATCAAAATTTGGTTAAAACGAAAATAGAAATTTATTTCTTCCAAATTTAATAATTAAAATTGTCTGAAAATTACCAGAGTTCTAGTAGAGACCGAGCCCTACAGAATCCTGAAGAATAGAGAATTTTATTTCAATTTTTAAGTAGTAGCAGGTCCACCCGTACGCCATCAGACAATCAAAATTTGGTTAAAACGAAAATAGAAATTTATTTCTTCCAAATTTAATAATTAAAATTGTCTGAAAATTACCAGAGTTCTAGTAGGGACCGAGCCCTACAGAATCCTGAAGAATAGAGAATTTTATTTCAATTTTTAAGTACTAGCAGGTCCACCCGTACGCCATCAGACAATCAAAATTTGGTAAAAACGAAAAAAAAATTTATTTCTTCCAAATTTAATAATAATAATCGTCTAAAAATTACCAAAGTTTTAGTAGGGACCGAGACCTAAACAATCCTAAAGAATAGAGAATTTTATTTCAATTTTTAAGTAGTAGCAGGTCCACCCGTACGCCATCAGACAATCAAAATTTGGTTAAAACGAAAATAGAAATTTATTTCTTCCAAATTTAATAATTAAAATTGTCTGAAAATTACCAGAGTTCTAGTAGGGACCGAGCCCTACAGAATCCTAAAGAATAGAGAATTTTATTTCAATTTTTAAGTAGTAGCAGGTCCACCCGTACGCCATCAGACAATCAAAATTTGGTTAAAACGAAAATAGAAATTTATTTCTTCCAAATTTAATAATTAAAATTGTCTGAAAATTACCAGAGTTCTAGTAGAGACCGAGCCCTACAGAATCCTGAAGAATAGAGAATTTTATTTCAATTTTTAAGTAGTAGCAGGTCCACCCGTACGCCATCAGACAATCAAAATTTGGTTAAAACGAAAATAGAAATTTATTTCTTCCAAATTTAATAATTAAAATTGTCTGAAAATTACCAGAGTTCTAGTAGGGACCGAGCCCTACAGAATCCTGAAGAATAGAGAATTTTATTTCAATTTTTAAGTAGTAGCAGGTCCACCCGTACGCCATCAGACAATCAAAATTTGGTAAAAACGAAAAAAAAATTTATTTCTTCCAAATTTAATAATAATAATCGTCTAAAAATTACCAAAGTTTTAGTAGGGACCGAGACCTAAACAATCCTGAAGAATAGAGAATTTTATTTCAATTTTTAAGTAGTAGCAGGTCCACCCGTACGCCATCAGACAATCAAAATTTGGTTAAAACGAAAATAGAAATTTATTTCTTCCAAATTTAATAATTAAAATTGTCTGAAAATTACCAGAGTTCTAGTAGGGACCGAGCCCTACAGAATCCTGAAGAATAGAGAATTTTATTTCAATTTTTAAGTAGTAGCAGGTCCACCCGTACGCCATCAGACAATCAAAATTTGGTAAAAACGAAAATAGAAATTTATTTCTTCCAAATTTAATAATTTTAACGTCTGAAAATTACCAGAATTCTAGTAGGGACCGAGCCCTACAGAATCCTGAAGAATAGAGAATTTTATTTCAATTTTTAAGTAGAAGCACCCTCACCCAAACTCTATTAGACAATCAAAATTTGGTAAAAACGAAAATAAAAATTTATTTCTTCCAAATTTAATAATTAAAATTGTCTGAAAATTACCAGAGTTCTAGTAGGGACCGAGACCTAAACAATCCTGAAGAATAGAGAATTTTATTTCAATTTTTAAGTAGTAGCAGGTCCACCCGTACGCCATCAGACAATCAAAATTTGGTAAAAACGAAAATAAAAATTTATTTCTTCCAAATTTATTATTTTAAACGTCTGAAAATTACCAGAATTCTAGTAGGGACCGAGCCCTACAGAATCCTGAAGAATAGAGAATTTTATTTCAATTTTTAAGTAGTAGCAGGTCCACCCGTACGCCATCAGACAATCAAAATTTGGTAAAAACGAAAATAGAAATTTATTTCTTCTAAATTTAATATTTTTAAACGTCTGAAAATTACCAGAATTCTAGTAGAGACCGAGCCCTACAGAATCCTGAAGAATAGAGAATTTTATTTCAATTTTTAAGTAGTAGCAGGTCCACCCGTACGCCATTAGACAATCAAAATTTGGTAAAAACGAAAATAAAAATTTATTTCTTCCAAATTTAATAATTAAAATTGTCTGAAAATTACCAGAGTTCTAGTAGGGACCGAGACCTAAACAATCCTGAAGAATAGAGAATTTTTTTCAATTTTTAAGTAGTAGCAGGTCCACTTGTACGCCATCAGACAATCAAAATTTGGTAAAAACGAAAATAAAAATTTATTTCTTCCAAATTTAATATTTTTAAACGTCTGAAAATTACCAAAGTTCTAGTAGGGACCGAGCCCTACAGAATCCTGAAGAATAGAGAATTTTATTTCAATTTTTAAGTAGTAGCAGGTCCACCCGTACGCCATCAGACAATCAAAATTTTGTAAAAACGAAAATAGAAATTTATTTCTTCCAAATTTAATATTTTTAAACGTCTGAAAATTACCAAAGTTTTAGTAGAGACCGAGACCTAAACAATCCTAAAGAATAGAGAATTTTATTTCAATTTTTAAGTAGTAGCAGGTCCACCCGTACGCCATCAGACAATCAAAATTTGGTTAAAACGAAAATAGAAATTTATTTCTTCCAAATTTAATAATTAAAATTGTCTGAAAATTACCAGAGTTCTAGTAGGGACCGAGCCCTACAGAATCCTGAAGAATAGAGAATTTTATTTCAATTTTTAAGTAGTAGCAGGTCCACCCGTACGCCATCAGACAATCAAAATTTGGTAAAAACGAAAAAAAAATTTATTTCTTCCAAATTTAATAATAATAATCGTCTAAAAATTACCAAAGTTTTAGTAGGGACCGAGACCTAAACAAACCTAAAGAATAGAGAATTTTATTTCAATTTTTAAGTAGTAGCAGGTCCACCCGTACGCCATCAGACAATCAAAATTTGGTAAAAACGAAAATAAAAATTTATTTCTTCCAAATTTAATAATTAAAATTGTCTGAAAATTACTAAAGTTCTAGTAGGGACCGAGATTTTAACAATCCTGAAGAATAGAGAATATTATTTCAATTTTTAAGTAGTAGCAGGTCCACCCGTACGCCATCAGACAATCAAAATTTGGTAAAAACGAAAATAGAAATTTATTTTTTCCAAATTTAATAATTATAATCGCCTGAAAATTACCAAAGTTTTAGTAGGAACCGAGATTTTAACAATCCTGAAGAAAAGAGAATTTTATTTCAATTTTTAAGTAGTAGCAGGTCCACCCGTACGCCATCAGACAATCAAAATTTGGTTAAAAACGAAAATAAAAATTTATTTCTTCCAAATTTAATAATTATAATCGTCTGAAAATTACCAAAGTTTTAGTAGGGACCGAGACCTGAACAATCCTGAAGAATAGAGAATTTTATTTCAATTTTTAAGTAGTAGCAGGTCCACCCGTACGCCATCAGACAATCAAAATTTGGTAAAAACGAAAATAAAAATTTATTTCTTCCAAATTTAATAATTAAAATTGTCTGAAAATTACCAGAGTTCTAGTAGGGACCGAGCCCTACAGAATCCTGAAGAATAGAGAATTTTATTTCAATTTTTAAGTAGTAGCAGGTCCACCCGTACGCCATCAGACAATCAAAATTTGGTAAAAACGAAAAAAAAAATTTATTTCTTCCAAATTTAATAATTATAATCGTCTAAAAATTACCAAAGTTTTAGTAGGGACCGAGCCCTACAGAATCCTGAAGAATAGAGAATTTTATTTCAATTTTTAAGTAGTAGCATGTCCACCCGTACGCCATCAGACAATCAAAATTTGGTAAAAACGAAAAAAAAATTTATTTCTTCCAAATTTAATAATTATAATCGTCTAAAAATTACCAAAGTTTTAGTAGGGACCGAGACCTAAACAAACCTAAAGAATAGAGAATTTTATTTTAATTTTTAAGTAGTAGCAGGTCCACCCGTACGCCATCAGACAATCAAAATTTGGTTAAAACGAAAATAGAAATTTATTTCTTCCAAATTTAATAATTAAAATTGTCTGAAAATTACCAGAGTTCTAGTAGGGACCGAGCCCTACAGAATCCTGAAGAATAGAGAATTTTATTTCAATTTTTAAGTACTAGCAGGTCCACCCGTACGCCATCAGACAATCAAAATTTGGTAAAAACGAAAATAAAAATTTATTTCTTCCAAATTTAATAATTATAATCGTCTAAAAATTACCAAAGTTTTAGTAGGGACCGAGACCTAAACAAACCTAAAGAATAGAGAATTTTATTTCAATTTTTAAGTAGTAGCAGGTCCACCCGTACGCCATCAGACAATCAAAATTTGGTAAAAACGAAAATAAAAATTTATTTCTTCCAAATTTAATAATTAAAATTGTCTGAAAATTACTAAAGTTCTAGTAGGGACCGAGATTTTAACAATCCTGAAGAAAAGAGAATTTTATTTCAATTTTTAAGTAGTAGCAGGTCCACCCGTACGCCATCAGACAATCAAAATTTGGTAAAACGAAAATAGAAATTTATTTTTTCCAAATTTAATAATTATAATCGCCTGAAAATTACCAAAGTTTTAGTAGGGACCGAGATTTTACAATCCTGAAGAAAAGAGAATATTATTTCAATTTTTAAGTAGTAGCAGGTCCACCCGTACGCCATCAGACAATCAAAATTTGGTAAAAACGAAAATAAAAATTTATTTCTTCCAAATTTAATAATTATAATCGTCTAAAAATTACCAAAGTTTTAGTAGGGACCGAGACCTAAACAAACCTAAAGAATAGAAAATTTTATTTCAATTTTTAAGTAGTAGCAGGTCCACCCGTACGCCATCAGACAATCAAAATTTGGTTAAAACGAAAATAAAAATTTATTTCTTCCAAATTTAATAATTATAATCGTCTGAAAATTACCAAAGTTTTAGTAGGGACCGAGACCTAAACAAACCTGAAGAATAGAGAATTTTATTTCAATTTTTAAGTAGTAGCAGGTCCACCCGTACGCCATCAGACAATCAAAATTTGGTTAAAACGAAAATAGAAATTTATTTCTTCCAAATTTAATAATTAAAATTGTCTGAAAATTACCAGAGTTCTAGTAGGGACCGAGCCCTACAGAATCCTGAAGAATAGAGAATTTTATTTCAATTTTTAAGTAGTAGCAGGTCCACCCGTACGCCATCAGACAATCAAAATTTGGTAAAAACGAAAATAAAAATTTATTTCTTCCAAATTTAATAATTAAAATTGTCTGAAAATTACCAGAGTTCTAGTAGAGACCGAGACCTAAACAATCCTAAAGAATAGAGAATTTTATTTCAATTTTTAAGTAGTAGCAGGTCCACCCGTACGCCATCAGACAATCAAAATTTGGTTAAAACGAAAATAGAAATTTATTTCTTCCAAATTTAATAATTAAAATTGTCTGAAAATTACCAGAGTTCTAGTAGGGACCGAGCCCTACAGAATCCTGAAGAATAGAGAATTTTATTTCAATTTTTAAGTAGTAGCAGGTCCACCCGTACGCCATCAGACAATCAAAATTTGGTAAAAACGAAAATAGAAATTTATTTCTTCCAAATTTAATAATTAAAATTGTCTGAAAATTACCAGAGTTCTAGTAGGGACCGAAGCCTACAGAATCCTGAAGAATAGAGAATTTTATTTCAATTTTTAAGTAGTAGCAGGTCCACCCGTACGCCATCAGACAATCAAAATTTGGTTAAAACGAAAATAGAAATTTATTTCTTCCAAATTTAATAATTTTAAACGTCTGAAAATTACCAGAATTCTAGTAGGGACCGAGCCCTACAGAATCCTGAAGAATAGAGAATTTTATTTCAATTTTTAAGTAGTAGCAGGTCCACCCGTACGCCATCAGACAATCAAAATTTGGTTAAAACGAAAATAGAAATTTATTTCTTCCAAATTTAATAATTATAATCGTCTAAAAATTACCAAAGTTTTAGTAGGGACCGAGACTTAAACAAACCTAAAGAATAGAGAATTTTATTTCAATTTTTAAGTAGTAGCAGGTCCACCCGTACGCCATCAGACAATCAAAATTTGGTTAAAACGAAAATAAAAATTTATTTCTTCCAAATTTAATAATTAAAATTGTCTGAAAATTACCAGAGTTCTAGTAGGGACCGAGCCCTACAGAATCCTGAAGAATAGAGAATTTTATTTCAATTTTTAAGTAGTAGCAGGTCCACCCGTACGCCATCAGACAATCAAAATTTGGTAAAAACGAAAATAGAAATTTATTTCTTCCAAATTTAATAATTTTAAACGTCTGAAAATTACCAGAATTCTAGTAGGGACCGAGCCCTACAGAATCCTGAAGAATAGAGAATTTTATTTCAATTTTTAAGTAGTAGCAGGTCCACCCAAACGCCATCAGACAATCAAAATTTGGTAAAAACGAAAATAAAAATTTATTTCTTCCAAATTTAATAATTAAAATTGTCTGAAAATTACCAGAGTTCTAGTAGGGACCAAGACCTAAACAATTGTAAAGAATAGAGAATTTTTTTCAATTTTTAAGTAGTAGCAGGTCCACTTGTACGCCATCAGACAATCAAAATTTAGTAAAAACGAAAATAAAAATTTATTTATTCCAAATTTAATAATTTTAAACGTCTGAAAATTACCAAAGTTCTAGTAGGGACCGAGCCCTACAGAATCCTGAAGAATAGAGAATTTTATTTCAATTTTTAAGTAGTAGCAGGTCCACCCGTACGCCATCAGACAATCAAAATTTGGTAAAAACGAAAATAAAAATTTATTTCTTCCAAATTTAATAATTAAAATTGTCTGAAAATTACCAGAGTTCTAGTAGGAACCGAGACCTAAACAATCCTGAAGAATAGAGAATTTTATTTCAATTTTTAAGTAGTAGCAGGTCCACCCGTACGCCATCAGACAATCAAAATTTGGTAAAAACGAAAATAAAAATTTATTTCTTCCAAATTTAATAATTATAATCGTCTAAAAATTACCAAAGTTTTAGTAGGGACCGAGCCCTACAGAATCCTGAAGAATAGAGAATTTTATTTCAATTTTTAAGTACTAGCAGGTCCACCCGTACGCCATCAGACAATCAAAATTTGGTAAAAACGAAAATAAAAATTTATTTCTTCCAAATTTAATAATTATAATCGTCTGAAAATTACCAAAGTTTTAGTAGGGACCGAGACCTAAACAATCCTAAAGAATAGAGAATTTTATTTCAATTTTTAAGTAGTAGCAGGTCCACCCGTACGCCATCAGACAATCAAAATTTGGTTAAAACGAAAATAGAAATTTATTTCTTCCAAATTTAATAATTAAAATTGTCTGAAAATTACCAGAGTTCTAGTAGGGACCGAGCCCTACAGAATCCTGAAGAATAGAGAATTTTATTTCAATTTTTAAGTAGTAGCAGGTCCACCCGTACGCCATCAGACAATCAAAATTTGGTAAAAACGAAAAAAAAATTTATTTCTTCCAAATTTAATAATAATAATCGTCTAAAAATTACCAAAGTTTTAGTAGGGACCGAGACCTAAACAAACCTAAAGAATAGAGAATTTTATTTCAATTTTTAAGTAGTAGCAGGTCCACCCGTACGCCATCAGACAATCAAAATTTGGTAAAAACGAAAATAAAAATTTATTTCTTCCAAATTTAATAATTAAAATTGTCTGAAAATTACTAAAGTTCTAGTAGGGACCGAGATTTTAACAATCCTGAAGAAAAGAGAATTTTATTTCAATTTTTAAGTAGTAGCAGGTCCACCCGTACGCCATCAGACAATCAAAATTTGGTAAAAACGAAAATAGAAATTTATTTTTTCCAAATTTAATAATTATAATCGCCTGAAAATTACCAAAGTTTTAGTAGGAACCGAGATTTTAACAATCCTGAAGAAAAGAGAATATTATTTCAATTTTTAAGTAGTAGCAGGTCCACCCGTACGCCATCAGACAATCAAAATTTGGTTAAAACGAAAATAAAAATTTATTTCTTCCAAATTTAATAATTATAATCGCCTGAAAATTACCAAAGTTTTAGTAGGGACCGAGACCTGAACAATCCTGAAGAATAGAGAATTTTATTTCAATTTTTAAGTAGTAGCAGGTCCACCCGTACGCCATCAGACAATCAAAATTTGGTAAAAACGAAAATAAAAATTTATTTCTTCCAAATTTAATAATTTTAAACGTCTGAAAATTACCAGAATTCTAGTAGGGACCGAGCCCTACAGAATCCTAAAGAATAGAGAATTTTATTTCAATTTTTAAGTAGTAGCAGGTCCACCCGTACGCCATCAGACAATCAAAATTTGGTAAAAACGAAAAAAAAATTTATTTCTTCCAAATTTAATAATTATAATCGTCTAAAAATTACCAAAGTTTTAGTAGGGACCGAGACCTAAACAAACCTAAAGAATAGAGAATTTTATTTCAATTTTTAAGTAGTAGCAGGTTTACCCGTACGCCATCAGACAATCAAAATTTGGTTAAAACGAAAAAAGAAATTTATTTCTTCCAAATTTAATAATTAAAATTGTCTGAAAATTAACAGAGTTCTAGTAGGGACCGAGCCCTACAGAATCCTGAAGAATAGAGAATTTTATTTCAATTTTTAAGTAGTAGCAGGTCCACCCGTACGCCATCAGACAATCAAAATTTGGTTAAAACGAAAATAGAAATTTATTTCTTCCAAATTTAATAATTAAAATTGTCTGAAAATTACCAGAGTTCTAGTAGGGACCGAGCCCTACAGAATCCTGAAGAATAGAGAATTTTATTTCAATTTTTAAGTAGTAGCAGGTCCACCCGTACGCCATCAGACAATCAAAATTTGGTAAAAACGAAAAAAAAATTTATTTCTTCCAAATTTAATAATTATAATCGTCTAAAAATTACCAAAGTTTTAGTAGGGACCGAGACCTAAACAAACCTAAAGAATAGAGAATTTTATTTCAATATTTAAGTAGTAGCAGGTTTACCCGTACGCCATCAGACAATCAAAATTTGGTTAAAACGAAAAAAGAAATTTATTTCTTCCAAATTTAATAATTAAAATTGTCTGAAAATTAACAGAGTTCTAGTAGGGACCGAGCCCTACAGAATCCTAAAGAATAGAAAATTTTATTTCAATTTTTAAGTAGTAGCAGGTCCACCCGTACGCCATCAGACAATCAAAATTTGGTAAAAACGAAAAAAAAATTTATTTCTTCTAAATTTAATAATTATAATCGTCTAAAAATTACCAAAGTTTTAGTAGGGACCGAGCCCTACAGAATCCTGAAGAATAGAGAATTTTATTTCAATTTTTAAGTACTAGCAGGTCCACCCGTACGCCATCAGACAATCAAAATTTGGTAAAAACGAAAAAAAAATTTATTTCTTCCAAATTTAATAATTATAATCGTCTAAAAATTACCAAAGTTTTAGTAGGGACCGAGACCTAAACAAACCTAAAGAATAGAGAATTTTATTTCAATTTTTAAGTAGTAGCAGGTCCACCCGTACGCCATCAGACAATCAAAATTTGGTTAAAACGAAAATAGAAATTTATTTCTTCCAAATTTAATAATTAAAATTGTCTGAAAATTACCAGAGTTCTAGTAGGGACCGAGCCCTACAGAATCCTGAAGAATAGAGAATTTTATTTCAATTTTTAAGTAGTAGCAGGTCCACCCGTACGCCATCAGACAATCAAAATTTGGTAAAAACGAAAAAAAAATTTATTTCTTCCAAATTTAATAATAATAATCGTCTGAAAATTACCAAAGTTTTAGTAGGGACCGAGACCTAAACAAACCTAAAGAATAGATAATTTTATTTCAATTTTTAAGTAGTAGCAGGTCCACCCGTACGCCATCAGACAATCAAAATTTGGTAAAAACGAAAATAAAAATTTATTTCTTCCAAATTTAATAATTAAAATTGTCTGAAAATTACTAAAGTTCTAGTAGGGACCGAGATTTTAACAATCCTGAAGAATAGAGAATTTTATTTCAATTTTTAAGTAGTAGCAGGTCCACCCGTACGCCATCAGACAATCAAAATTTGGTAAAAACGAAAATAGAAATTTATTTTTTCCAAATTTAATAATTATAATCGCCTGAAAATTACCAAAGTTTTAGTAGGGACCGAGATTTTAACAATCCTGAAGAAAAGAGAATTTTATTTCAATTTTTAAGTAGTAGCAGGTCCACCCGTACGCCATCAGACAATCAAAATTTGGTAAAAACGAAAATAAAAATTTATTTCTTCCAAATTTAATAATTTTAAACGTCTGAAAATTACCAGAATTCTAGTAGGGACCGAGCCCTACAGAATTCTGAAGAATAGAGAATTTTATTTCAATTTTTAAGTAGTAGCAGGTCCACCCGTACGCCATCAGACAATCAAAATTTGGTAAAAACGAAAAAAAAATTTATTTCTTCCAAATTTAATAATTATAATCGTCTAAAAATTACCAAAGTTTTAGTAGGGACCGAGACCTAAACAAACCTAAAGAATAGAGAATTTTATTTCAATATTTAAGTAGTAGCAGGTTTACCCGTACGCCATCAGACAATCAAAATTTGGTTAAAACGAAAAAAGAAATTTATTTCTTCCAAATTTAATAATTAAAATTGTCTGAAAATTACCAGAGTTCTAGTAGGGACCGAGCCCTACAGAATCCTATAGAATAGAAAATTTTATTTAAATTT
The DNA here is from genome assembly GCA_032872505.1 of Leptopilina syphax. Classification (NCBI taxonomy): domain Eukaryota; kingdom Metazoa; phylum Arthropoda; class Insecta; order Hymenoptera; family Figitidae; genus Leptopilina; species Leptopilina syphax. Next base: position 37,462,126 of record CM065471.1, read on the forward strand.
TTAAGTAGTAGCAGGTCCACCCGTACGCCATCAGACAATCAAAATTTGGTAAAAACGAAAAAAAAATTTATTTCTTCCAAATTTAATAATTATAATCGTCTAAAAATTACCAAAGTTTTAGTAGGGACCGAGACCTAAACAAACCTAAAGAATAGAGAATTTTATTTCAATTTTTAAGTAGTAGCACCCTCACCCGTACGCCATCAGACAATCAAAATTTGGTAAAAACGAAAATAAAAATTTATTTCTTCCAAATTTAATAATAAAAATTGTCTGAAAATTACCAGAGTTCTAGTAGGGACCGAGCCCTACAGAATCCTGAAGAATAGAGAATTTTATTTCAATTTTTAAGTAGTAGCAGGTCCACCCGTACGCCATCAGACAATCAAAATTTGGTTAAAACGAAAATAGAAATTTATTTCTTCCAAATTTAATAATTAAAATTGTCTGAAAATTACCAGAGTTCTAGTAGGGACCGAGCCCTACAGAATCCTGAAGAATAGAGAATTTTATTTCAATTTTTAAGTAGTAGCAGGTCCACCCGTACGCCATCAGACAATCAAAATTTGGTAAAAACGAAAAAAAAATTTATTTCTTCCAAATTTAATAATTATAATCGTCTAAAAATTACCAAAGTTTTAGTAGGGACCGAGACCTAAACAAACCTAAAGAATAGAGAATTTTATTTCAATTTTTAAGTAGTAGCAGGTCCACCCGTACGCCATCAGACAATCAAAATTTGGTTAAAACGAAAAAAGAAATTTATTTCTTCCAAATTTAATAATTAAAATTGTCTGAAAATTAACAGAGTTCTAGTAGGGACCGAGCCCTACAGAATCCTAAAGAATAGAAAATTTTATTTCAATTTTTAAGTAGTAGCAGGTCCACCCGTACGCCATCAGACAATCAAAATTTGGTAAAAACGAAAAAAAAATTTATTTCTTCCAAATTTAATAATTATAATCGTCTAAAAATTACCAAAGTTTTAGTAGGGACCGAGACCTAAACAAACCTAAAGAATAGAGAATTTTATTTCAATTTTTAAGTAGTAGCAGGTCCACCCGTACGCCATCAGACAATCAAAATTTGGTAAAAACGAAAATAAAAATTTATTTCTTCCAAATTTAATAATTAAAATTGTCTGAAAATTACCAGAGTTCTAGTAGGGACCGAGCCCTACAGAATCCTGAAGAATAGAGAATTTTATTTCAATTTTTAAGTAGTAGCAGGTCCACCCGTACGCCATCAGACAATCAAAATTTGGTTAAAACGAAAATAGAAATTTATTTCTTCCAAATTTAATAATTAAAATTGTCTGAAAATTACCAGAGTTCTAGTAGGGACCGAGCCCTACAGAATCCTGAAGAATAGAGAATTTTATTTCAATTTTTAAGTAGTAGCAGGTCCACCCGTACGCCATCAGACAATCAAAATTTGGTAAAAACGAAAAAAAAATTTATTTCTTCCAAATTTAATAATTTTAAACGTCTGAAAATTACCAGAATTCTAGTAGGGACCGAGCCCTACAGAATCCTGAAGAATAGAGAATTTTATTTCAATTTTTAAGTAGTAGCAGGTCCACCCGTACGCCATCAGACAATCAAAATTTGGTAAAAACGAAAAAAAAATTTATTTCTTCCAAATTTAATAATTATAATCGTCTAAAAATTACCAAAGTTTTAGTAGGGACCGAGACCTAAACAAACCTAAAGAATAGAGAATTTTATTTCAATTTTTAAGTAGTAGCAGGTCCACCCGTACGCCATCAGACAATCAAAATTTGGTTAAAACGAAAATAGAAATTTATTTCTTCCAAATTTAATAATTAAAATTGTCTGAAAATTACCAGAGTTCTAGTAGGGACCGAGCCCTACAGAATCCTGAAGAATAGAGAATTTTATTTCAATTTTTAAGTAGTAGCAGGTCCACCCGTACGCCATCAGACAATCAAAATTTGGTAAAAACGAAAAAAAAATTTATTTCTTCCAAATTTAATAATTATAATCGTCTAAAAATTACCAAAGTTTTAGTAGGGACCGAGCCCTACAGAATCCTAAAGAATAGAGAATTTTATTTCAATTTTTAAGTAGTAGCAGGTCCACCCGTACGCCATCAGACAATCAAAATTTGGTTAAAACGAAAAAAAAATTTATTTCTTCCAAATTTAATAATTAAAATTGTCTGAAAATTACCAGAGTTCTAGTAGGGACCGAGCCCTACAGAATCCTGAAGAATAGAGAATTTTATTTCAATTTTTAAGTAGTAGCAGGTCCACCCGTACGCCATCAGACAATCAAAATTTGGTAAAAACGAAAAAAAAATTTATTTCTTCCAAATTTAATAATTATAATCGTCTAAAAATTACCAAAGTTTTAGTAGGGACCGAGACCTAAACAAACCTAAAGAATAGAGAATTTTATTTCAATTTTTAAGTAGTAGCAGGTCCACCCGTACGCCATCAGACAATCAAAATTTGGTTAAAACGAAAATAAAAATTTATTTCTTCCAAATTTAATAATTAAAATTGTCTGAAAATTACCAGAGTTCTAGTAGGGACCGAGACTTAAACAAACCTAAAGAATAGAGAATTTTATTTCAATTTTTAAGTAGTAGCAGGTCCACCCGTACGCCATCAGACAATCAAAATTTGGTTAAAACGAAAATAGAAATTTATTTCTTCCAAATTTAATAATTAAAATTGTCTGAAAATTACCAGAGTTCTAGTAGGGACCGAGCCCTACAGAATCCTGAAGAATAGAGAATTTTATTTCAATTTTTAAGTAGTAGCAGGTCCACCCGTACGCCATCAGACAATCAAAATTTGGTTAAAACGAAAATAAAAATTTATTTCTTCCAAATTTAATAATTAAAATTGTCTGAAAATTACCAGAGTTCTAGTAGGGACCGAGACCTAAACAATCCTGAAGAATAGAGAATTTTATTTCAATTTTTAAGTAGTAGCAGGTCCACCCGTACGCCATCAGACAATCAAAATTTGGTAAAAACGAAAATAAAAATTTATTTCTTCCAAATTTAATAATTAAAATTGTCTGAAAATTACTAAAGTTCTAGTAGGGACCGAGATTTTAACAATCCTGAAGAATAGAGAATTTTATTTCAATTTTTAAGTAGTAGCAGGTCCACCCGTACGCCATCAGACAATCAAAATTTGGTAAAAACGAAAATAGAAATTTATTTTTTCCAAATTTAATAATTATAATCGCCTGAAAATTACCAGAGTTCTAGTAGGGACCGAGACTTACAAATCCTGAAGAATAGAGAATTTTATTTCAATTTTTAAGTAGTAGCAGGTCCACCCGTACGCCATCAGACAATCAAAATTTGGTAAAACGAAAATAAAAATTTATTTCTTCCAAATTTAATAATTATAATCGCCTGAAAATTACCAAAGTTTTAGTAGGGACCGAGACCTGAACAATCCTGAAGAATAGAGAATTTTATTTCAATTTTTAAGTAGTAGCAGGTCCACCCGTACGCCATCAGACAATCAAAATTTGGTAAAAACGAAAATAAAAATTTATTTCTTCCAAATTTAATAATTTAAACGTCTGAAAATTACCAGAATTCTAGTAGGGACCGAGCCCTACAGAATCCTGAAGAATAGAGAATTTTATTTCAATTTTTAAGTAGTAGCAGGTCCACCCGTACGCCATCAGACAATCAAAATTTGGTAAAAACGAAAATAAAAATTTATTTCTTCCAAATTTAATAATTAAAATTGTCTGAAAATTACCAGAGTTCTAGTAGGGACCGAGACCTAAACAATCCTGAAGAATAGAGAATTTTATTTCAATTTTTAAGTAGTAGCAGGTCCACCCGTACGCCATCAGACAATCAAAATTTGGTTAAAACGAAAATAGAAATTTATTTCTTCCAAATTTAATAATTAAAATTGTCTGAAAATTACCAGAGTTCTAGTAGGGACCGAGCCCTACAGAATCCTGAAGAATAGAGAATTTTATTTCAATTTTTAAGTAGTAGCAGGTCCACCCGTACGCCATCAGACAATCAAAATTTGGTAAAAACGAAAATAAAAATTTATTTCTTCCAAATTTAATAATTATAATCGTCTAAAAATTACCAAAGTTTTAGTAGGGACCGAGACCTAAACAAACCTGAAGAATAGAGAATTTTATTTCAATTTTTAAGTAGTAGCAGGTCCACCCGTACGCCATCAGACAATCAAAATTTGGTAAAAACGAAAATAAAAATTTATTTCTTCCAAATTTAATAATTAAAATTGTCTGAAAATTACCAGAGTTCTAGTAGGGACCGAGCCCTACAGAATCCTGAAGAATAGAGAATTTTATTTCAATTTTTAAGTAGTAGCAGGTCCACCCGTACGCCATCAGACAATCAAAATTTGGTTAAAACGAAAATAGAAATTTATTTCTTCCAAATTTAATAATTAAAATTGTCTGAAAATTACCAGAGTTCTAGTAGGGACCGAGCCCTACAGAATCCTGAAGAATAGAGAATTTTATTTCAATTTTTAAGTAGTAGCAGGTCCACCCGTACGCCATCAGACAATCAAAATTTGGTAAAAACGAAAATAGAAATTTATTTCTTCCAAATTTAATAATTAAAATTGTCTGAAAATTACCAGAGTTCTAGTAGGGACCGAGCCCTACAGAATCCTGAAGAATAGAAAATTTTATTTCAATTTTTAAGTAGTAGCAGGTCCACCCGTACGCCATCAGACAATCAAAATTTGGTAAAAACGAAAATAAAAATTTATTTCTTCCAAATTTAATAATTATAATCGTCTAAAAATTACCAAAGTTTTAGTAGGGACCGAGACCTAAACAAACCTGAAGAATAGAGAATTTTATTTCAATTTTTAAGTAGTAGCACCCTCACCCGTACGCCATCAGACAATCAAAATTTGGTAAAAACGAAAATAAAAATTTATTTCTTCCAAATTTAATAATTAAAATTGTCTGAAAATTACCAGAGTTCTAGTAGGGACCGAGCCCTACAGAATCCTGAAGAATAGAGAATTTTATTTCAATTTTTAAGTAGTAGCAGGTCCACCCGTACGCCATCAGACAATCAAAATTTGGTTAAAACGAAAATAGAAATTTATTTCTTCCAAATTTAATAATTAAAATTGTCTGAAAATTACCAGAGTTCTAGTAGGGACCGAGCCCTACAGAATCCTGAAGAATAGAGAATTTTATTTCAATTTTTAAGTAGTAGCAGGTCCACCCGTACGCCATCAGACAATCAAAATTTGGTAAAAACGAAAAAAAAATTTATTTCTTCCAAATTTAATAATTATAATCGTCTAAAAATTACCAAAGTTTTAGTAGGGACCGAGACCTAAACAAACCTAAAGAATAGAGAATTTTATTTCAATTTTTAAGTAGTAGCAGGTTTACCCGTACGCCATCAGACAATCAAAATTTGGTTAAAACGAAAAAAGAAATTTATTTCTTCCAAATTTAATAATTAAAATTGTCTGAAAATTACCAGAGTTCTAGTAGGGACCGAGCCCTACAGAATCCTGAAGAATAGAGAATTTTATTTCAATTTTTAAGTAGTAGCAGGTCCACCCGTACGCCATCAGACAATCAAAATTTGGTTAAAACGAAAATAGAAATTTATTTCTTCCAAATTTAATAATTAAAATTGTCTGAAAATTACCAGAGTTCTAGTAGGGACCGAGCCCTACAGAATCCTGAAGAATAGAGAATTTTATTTCAATTTTTAAGTAGTAGCAGGTCCACCCGTACGCCATCAGACAATCAAAATTTGGTTAAAACGAAAATAGAAATTTATTTCTTCCAAATTTAATAATTTTAAACGTCTGAAAATTACCAGAATTCTAGTAGGGACCGAGCCCTACAGAATCCTGAAGAATAGAGAATTTTATTTCAATTTTTAAGTAGTAGCAGGTCCACCCGTACGCCATCAGACAATCAAAATTTGGTTAAAACGAAAATAGAAATTTATTTCTTCCAAATTTAATAATTAAAATTGTCTGAAAATTACCAGAGTTCTAGTAGGGACCGAGCCCTACAGAATCCTGAAGAATAGAGAATTTTATTTCAATTTTTAAGTAGTAGCAGGTCCACCCGTACGCCATCAGACAATCAAAATTTGGTTAAAACGAAAATAGAAATTTATTTCTTCCAAATTTAATAATTAAAATTGTCTGAAAATTACCAGAGTTCTAGTAGGGACCGAGCCCTACAGAATCCTGAAGAATAGAGAATTTTATTTCAATTTTTAAGTAGTAGCAGGTCCACCCGTACGCCATCAGACAATCAAAATTTGGTTAAAACGAAAATAGAAATTTATTTCTTCCAAATTTAATAATTAAAATTGTCTGAAAATTACCAGAGTTCTAGTAGGGACCGAGCCCTACAGAATCCTGAAGAATAGAGAATTTTATTTCAATTTTTAAGTAGTAGCAGGTCCACCCGTACGCCATCAGACAATCAAAATTTGGTTAAAACGAAAATAGAAATTTATTTCTTCCAAATTTAATAATTAAAATTGTCTGAAAATTACCAGAGTTCTAGTAGGGACCGAGCCCTACAGAATCCTGAAGAATAGAGAATTTTATTTCAATTTTTAAGTAGTAGCAGGTCCACCCGTACGCCATCAGACAATCAAAATTTGGTAAAAACGAAAAAAAAATTTATTTCTTCCAAATTTAATAATTATAATCGTCTAAAAATTACCAAAGTTTTAGTAGGGACCGAGACCTAAACAAACCTAAAGAATAGAAAATTTTATTTCAATTTTTAAGTAGTAGCAGGTCCACCCGTACGCCATCAGACAATCAAAATTTGGTTAAAACGAAAAAGAAATTTATTTCTTCCAAATTTAATAATTAAAATTGTCTGAAAATTACCAGAGTTCTAGTAGGGACCGAGCCCTACAGAATCCTGAAGAATAGAGAATTTTATTTCAATTTTTAAGTAGTAGCAGGTCCACCCGTACGCCATCAGACAATCAAAATTTGGTAAAAACGAAAAAAAAAATTTATTTCTTCCAAATTTAATAATTATAATCGTCTAAAAATTACCAAAGTTTTAGTAGGGACCGAGACCTAAACAAACCTGAAGAATAGAGAATTTTATTTCAATTTTTAAGTAGTAGCAGGTCCACCCGTACGCCATCAGACAATCAAAATTTGGTTAAAACGAAAATAGAAATTTATTTCTTCCAAATTTAATAATTAAAATTGTCTGAAAATTACCAGAGTTCTAGTAGGGACCGAGCCCTACAGAATCCTGAAGAATAGAGAATTTTATTTCAATTTTTAAGTAGTAGCAGGTCCACCCGTACGCCATCAGACAATCAAAATTTGGTTAAAACGAAAATAGAAATTTATTTCTTCCAAATTTAATAATTAAAATTGTCTGAAAATTACCAGAGTTCTAGTAGGGACCGAGCCCTACAGAATCCTGAAGAATAGAGAATTTTATTTCAATTTTTAAGTAGTAGCAGGTCCACCCGTACGCCATCAGACAATCAAAATTTGGTTAAAACGAAAATAGAAATTTATTTCTTCCAAATTTAATAATTAAAATTGTCTGAAAATTACCAGAGTTCTAGTAGGGACCGAGCCCTACAGAATCCTGAAGAATAGAGAATTTTATTTCAATTTTTAAGTAGTAGCAGGTCCACCCGTACGCCATCAGACAATCAAAATTTGGTAAAAACGAAAAAAAAATTTATTTCTTCCAAATTTAATAATTATAATCGTCTAAAAATTACCAAAGTTCTAGTAGGGACCGAGACCTAAACAAACCTAAAGAATAGAGAATTTTATTTCAATTTTTAAGTAGTAGCAGGTCCACCCGTACGCCATCAGACAATCAAAATTTGGTTAAAACGAAAATAGAAATTTATTTCTTCCAAATTTAATAATTAAAATTGTCTGAAAATTACCAGAGTTCTAGTAGGGACCGAGCCCTACAGAATCCTGAAGAATAGAGAATTTTATTTCAATTTTTAAGTAGTAGCAGGTCCACCCGTACGCCATCAGACAATCAAAATTTGGTAAAAACGAAAAAAAAATTTATTTCTTCCAAATTTAATAATTATAATCGTCTAAAAATTACCAAAGTTTTAGTAGGGACCGAGACCTACAGAATCCTGAAGAATAGAGAATTTTATTTCAATTTTTAAGTAGTAGCAGGTCCACCCGTACGCCATCAGACAATCAAAATTTGGTAAAAACGAAAATAAAAATTTATTTCTTCCAAATTTAATAATTAAAATTGTCTGAAAATTACCAGAGTTCTAGTAGGGACCGAGCCCTACAGAATCCTGAAGAATAGAAAATTTTATTTCAATTTTTAAGTAGTAGCAGGTCCACTCGTACGCCATCAGACAATCAAAATTTGGTTAAAACGAAAATAGAAATTTATTTCTTCCAAATTTAATAATTAAAATTGTCTGAAAATTACCAGAGTTCTAGTAGGGACCGAGCCCTACAGAATCCTGAAGAATAGAGAATTTTATTTCAATTTTTAAGTAGTAGCAGGTCCACCCGTACGCCATCAGACAATCAAAATTTGGTTAAAACGAAAATAGAAATTTATTTCTTCCAAATTTAATAATTAAAATTGTCTGAAAATTACCAGAGTTCTAGTAGGGACCGAGCCCTACAGAATCCTGAAGAATAGAGAATTTTATTTCAATTTTTAAGTAGTAGCAGGTCCACCCGTACGCCATCAGACAATCAAAATTTGGTAAAAACGAAAAAAAATTTATTTCTTCCAAATTTAATAATTATAATCGTCTAAAAATTACCAAAGTTCTTGTAGGGACCGAGACTTAAACAAACCTAAAGAATAGAGAATTTTATTTTAATTTTTAAGTAGTAGCAGGTCCACCCGTACGCCATCAGACAATCAAAATTTGGTTAAAACGAAAATAGAAATTTATTTCTTCCAAATTTAATAATTAAAATTGTCTGAAAATTACCAGAGTTCTAGTAGGGACCGAGCCCTACAGAATCCTGAAGAATAGAGAATTTTATTTCAATTTTTAAGTAGTAGCAGGTCCATCCGTACGCCATCAGACAATCAAAATTTAGTAAAAACGAAAAAAAAATTTATTTCTTCCAAATTTAATAATTATAATCATCTAAAAATTACCAAAGTTTTAGTAGGGACCGAGACCTAAACAAACCTAAAGAATAGAGAATTTTATTTCAATTTTTAAGTAGTAGCAGGTCCACCCGTACGCCATCAGACAATCATAATTTGGTTAAAACGAAAATAGAAATTTATTTCTTCCAAATTTAATAATTTTAAACGTCTGAAAATTACCAGAATTCTAGTAGGGACCGAGCCCTACAGAATCCTAAAGAATAGAGAATTTTATTTCAATTTTTAAGTAGTAGCAGGTCCACCCGTACGCCATCAGACAATCAAAATTTGGTTAAAACGAAAATAGAAATTTATTTCTTTCAAATTTAATAATTAAAATTGTCTGAAAATTATCAGAGTTCTAGTAGGGACCGAGCCCTACAGAATCCTAAAGAATAGAGAATTTTATTTCAATTTTTAAGTAGTAGCAGGTCCACCCGTACGCCATCAGACAATCAAAATTTGGTAAAAACGAAAATAAAAATTTATTTCTTCCAAATTTAATAATTCAAATTGTCTGAAAATTACAAGAGTTCTAGTAGGGACCGAGCCCTACAGAATCCTGAAGAATAGAGAATTTTATTTCAATTTTTAAGTAGTAGCAGGTCCATCCGTACGCCATCAGACAATCAAAATTTGGTAAAAACGAAAAAAAAATTTATTTCTTCCAAATTTAATAATTATAATCGTCTAAAAATTACCAAAGTTTTAGTAGGGACCGAGACCTAAACAAACCTAAAGAATAGAGAATTTTATTTCAATTTTTAAGTAAAAGCAGGTCAACCCGTACGCCATCAGACAATCAAAATTTAGTAAAAACGAAAATAAAAATTTATTTCTTCCAAATTTAATAATTATAATCGCCTGAAAATTACCAAAGTTTTAGTAGGGACCGAGACCTGAACAATCCTGAAGAATAGATAATTTTATTTCAATTTTTAAGTAGTAGCAGGTCTACCCGTACGCCATCAGACAATCAAAATTTGGTAAAAACGAAAATAAAAATTTATTTCTTCCAAATTTAATAATTTTAAACGTCTGAAAATTACCAGAATTCTAGTAGGGACCGAGCCCTACAGAATTCTGAAGAATAGAGAATTTTATTTCAATTTTTAAGTAGTAGCAGGTCTACCCGTACGCCATCAGACAATCAAAATTTGGTTAAAACGAAAATAGAAATTTATTTCTTTTAAATTTAATAATTAAAATTGTCTGAAAATTACCAAAGTTTTAGTAGGGACCGAGCCCTACAGAATCCTGTAGAATAGAGAATTTTATTTCAATTTTTAAGTAGTAGCAGGTCCACCCGTACGCCATCAGACAATCAAAATTTGGTTAAAACGAAAGTAGAAATTTATTTCTTCCAAATTTAATAATTTTAAACGTCTGAAAATTACCAGAGTTCTAGTAGGGACCGAGCCCTACAGAATCCTGAAGAATAGAAAATTTTATTTCAATTTTTAAGTAGTAGCAGGTCCACCCGTACGCCATCAGACAATCAAAATTTGGTTAAAACGAAAATAGAAATTTATTTCTTTTAAATTTAATAATTAAAATTGTCTGAAAATTACCAAAGTTCTAGTAGGGACCGAGCCCTACAGAATCCTGTAGAATAGAGAATTTTATTTTAATTTTTAAGTAGTAGCAGGTCCACCCGTACGCCATCAGACAATCAAAATTTGGTTAAAACGAAAATAGAAATTTATTTCTTCCAAATTTAATAATTTTAAACATCTGAAAATTACCAGAATTCTAGTAGGGACCGAGCCCTACAGAATCCTGAAGAATAGAAAATTTTATTTCAATTTTTAAGTAGTAGCAGGTCCACCCGTACGCCATAAGACAATCAAAATTTGGTTAAAACGAAAATAGAAATTTATTTCTTCCAAATTTAATAATTAAAATTGTCTGAAAATTACCAGAGTTCTAGTAGGGACCGAGCCCTACAGAATCCTGAAGAATAGAGAATTTTATTTCAATTTTTAAGTAGTAGCAGGTCCACCCGTACGCCATCAGACAATCAAAATTTGGTTAAAACGAAAATAGAAATTTATTTCTTCCAAATTTAATAATTAAAATTGTCTGAAAATTACCAGAATTCTAGTAGGGACCGAGCCCTACAGAATCCTGAAGAATAGAAAATTTTATTTCAATTTTTAAGTAGTAGCAGGTCCACTTGTACGCCATCAGACAATCAAAATTTGGTTAAAACGAAAATAGAAATTTATTTCTTCCAAATTTAATAATTAAAATTGTCTGAAAATTACCAGAGTTCTAGTAGGGACCGAGCCCTACAGAATCCTGAAGAATAGAGAATTTTATTTCAATTTTTAAGTAGTAGCAGGTCCACCCGTACGCCATCAGACAATCAAAATTTGGTAAAAACGAAAATAAAAATTTATTTCTTCCAAATTTAATAATTCAAATTGTCTGAAAATTACTAAAGTTCTAGTAGGGACCGAGATTTTAACAATCCTGAAGAATAGAGAATATTATTTCAATTTTTAAGTAGTAGCAGGTCCACCCGTACGCCATCAGACAATCAAAATTTGGTAAAAACGAAAAAAAAAATTTATTTCTTCCAAATTTAATAATTAAAATTGTCTGAAAATTACCAGAGTTCTAGTAGGAACCAAGACCTAAACAATCCTAAAGAATAGAGAATTTTAATTCAATTTTTAAGTAGTAGCAGGTCCACCCGTACGCCATCAGACAATCAAAATTTGGTAAAATCGAAAATAGAAAATTTATTTATTCCAAATTTAATATTTTTAAACGTCTGAAAATTACCAGAATTCTAGTAGGGACCGAGCCCTACAGAATCCTAAAGAATAGAGAATTTTATTTCAATTTTTAAGTAGTAGCAGGTCCACCCGTACGCCATCAGACAATCAAAATTTGGTTAAAACGAAAATAGAAATTTATTTCTTCCAAATTTAATAATTTTAAACGTCTGAAAATTACCAGAATTCTAGTAGGGACCGAGCCCTACAGAATCCTGAAGAATAGAGAATTTTATTTCAATTTTTAAGTAGTAGCAGGTCCATCCGTACGCCATCAGACAATCAAAATTTGGTTAAAACGAAAATAGAAATTTATTTCTTCCAAATTTATTATTTTTAAACGTCTGAAAATTACAAGAGTTCTAGTAGGGACCGAGCCCTACAGAATCCTAAAGAATAGAGAATTTTATTTCAATTTTTAAGTAGTAGCAGGTCCACCCGTACGCCATCAGACAATCAAAATTTGGTTAAAACGAAAATAGAAATTTATTTCTTCCAAATTTAATAATTTTAAACGTCTGAAAATTACCAGAATTCTAGTAGGGACCGAGCCCTACAGAATCCTGAAGAATAGAGAATTTTATTTCAATTTTTAAGTAGTAGCAGGTCCACCCGTACGCCATCAGACAATCAAAATTTGGTTAAAACGAAAATAGAAATTTATTTCTTCCAAATTTAATAATTTTAAACGTCTGAAAATTACCAGAATTCTAGTAGGGACCGAGCCCTACAGAATCCTGAAGAATAGAAAATTTTATTTCAATTTTTAAGTAGTAGCAGGTCCACCCGTACGCCATAAGACAATCAAAATTTGGTTAAAACGAAAATAGAAATTTATTTCTTCCAAATTTAATAATTAAAATTGTCTGAAAATTACCAGAGTTCTAGTAGGGACCGAGCCCTACAGAATCCTGAAGAATAGAGAATTTTATTTCAATTTTTAAGTAGTAGCAGGTCCACCCGTACGCCATCAGACAATCAAAATTTGGTAAAAACGAAAATAAAAATTTATTTCTTCCAAATTTAATAATTCAAATTGTCTGAAAATTACTAAAGTTCTAGTAGGGACCGAGATTTTAACAATCCTGAAGAATAGAGAATATTATTTCAATTTTTAAGTAGTAGCAGGTCCACCCGTACGCCATCAGACAATCAAAATTTGGTAAAAACGAAAAAAAAATTTATTTCTTCCAAATTTAATAATTAAAATTGTCTGAAAATTACCAGAGTTCTAGTAGGAACCAAGACCTAAACAATCCTAAAGAATAGAGAATTTTAATTCAATTTTTAAGTAGTAGCAGGTCCACCCGTACGCCATCAGACAATCAAAATTTGGTAAAATCGAAAATAGAAATTTATTTATTCCAAATTTAATATTTTTAAACGTCTGAAAATTACCAGAATTCTAGTAGGGACCGAGCCCTACAGAATCCTAAAGAATAGAGAATTTTATTTCAATTTTTAAGTAGTAGCAGGTCCACCCGTACGCCATCAGACAATCAAAATTTGGTTAAAACGAAAATAGAAATTTATTTCTTCCAAATTTAATAATTTTAAACGTCTGAAAATTACCAGAATTCTAGTAGGGACCGAGCCCTACAGAATCCTGAAGAATAGAGAATTTTATTTCAATTTTTAAGTAGTAGCAGGTCCATCCGTACGCCATCAGACAATCAAAATTTGGTAAAAACGAAAAAAAAATTTATTTCTTCCAAATTTAATAATTATAATCGTCTAAAAATTACCAAAGTTTTAGTAGGGACCGAGACCTAAACAAACCTAAAGAATAGAGAATTTTATTTCAATTTTTAAGTAGTAGCAGGTCCACCCGTACGCCATCAGACAATCAAAATTTAGTAAAAACGAAAATAAAAATTTATTTCTTCCAAATTTAATAATTATAATCGCCTGAAAATTACCAAAGTTTTAGTAGGGACCGAGACCTGAACAATCCTGAAGAATAGATAATTTTATTTCAATTTTTAAGTAGTAGCAGGTCCACCCGTACGCCATCAGACAATCAAAATTTGGTAAAATCGAAAATAGAAATTTATTTATTCCAAATTTAATATTTTTAAACGTCTGAAAATTACCAGAATTCTAGTAGGGACCGAGCCCTACAGAATCCTGAAGAATAGAGAATTTTATTTCAATTTTTAAGTAGTAGCAGGTCCACCCTTACGCCATCAGACAATCAAAATTTGGTTAAAACGAAAATAGAAATTTATTTCTTCCAAATTTAATAATTAAAATTGTCTGAAAATTACCAGAGTTCTAGTAGGGACCGAGCCCTACAGAATCCTGAAGAATAGAGAATTTTATTTCAATTTTTAAGTAGTAGCAGGTCCACCCGTACGCCATCAGACAATCAAAATTTGGTTAAAACGAAAATAGAAATTTATTTCTTTTAAATTTAATAATTAAAATTGTCTGAAAATTACCAAAGTTTTAGTAGGGACCGAGCCCTACAGAATCCTGTAGAATAGAGAATTTTATTTCAATTTTTAAGTAGTAGCAGGTCCACCCGTACGCCATCAGACAATCAAAATTTGGTTAAAACGAAAATAGAAATTTATTTCTTCCAAATTTAATAATTTTAAACGTCTGAAAATTACCAGAATTCTAGTAGGGACCGAGCCCTACAGAATCCTGAAGAATAGAAAATTTTATTTCAATTTTTAAGTAGTAGCAGGTCCACCCGTACGCCATAAGACAATCAAAATTTGGTTAAAACGAAAATAGAAATTTATTTCTTCCAAATTTAATAATTAAAATTGTCTGAAAATTACCAGAGTTCTAGTAGGGACCGAGCCCTACAGAATCCTGAAGAATAGAGAATTTTATTTCAATTTTTAAGTAGTAGCAGGTCCACCCGTACGCCATCAGACAATCAAAATTTGGTTAAAACGAAAATAGAAATTTATTTCTTCCAAATTTAATAATTTTAAACGTCTGAAAATTACCAGAATTCTAGTAGGGACCGAGCCCTACAGAATCCTGAAGAATAGAAAATTTTATTTCAATTTTTAAGTAGTAGCAGGTCCACCCGTACGCCATCAGACAATCAAAATTTGGTTAAAACGAAAATAGAAATTTATTTCTTCCAAATTTAATAATTAAAATTGTCTGAAAATTACCAGAGTTCTAGTAGGGACCAAGCCCTACAGAATCCTGAAGAATAGAGAATTTTATTTCAATTTTTAAGTAGTAGCAGGTCCACCCGTACGCCATCAGACAATCAAAATTTGGTTAAAACGAAAATAGAAATTTATTTCTTCCAAATTTAATAATTTTAAACGTCTGAAAATTACCAGAATTCTAGTAGGGACCGAGCCCTTCAGAATCCTGAAGAATAGAGAATTTTATTTCAATTTTTAAGTAGTAGCAGGTCCATCCGTACGCCATCAGACAATCAAAATTTGGTAAAAACGAAAAAAAAAATTTATTTCTTCCAAATTTAATAATTATAATCGTCTAAAAATTACCAAAGTTTTAGTAGGGACCGAGACTTAAACAAACCTAAAGAATAGAGAATTTTATTTCAATTTTTAAGTAGTAGCAGGTCCACCCGTACGCCATCAGACAATCAAAATTTGGTTAAAACGAAAATAGAAATTTATTTCTTCCAAATTTAATAATTAAAATTGTCTGAAAATTACCAGAGTTCTAGTAGGGACCGAGCCCTACAGAATCCTGAAGAATAGAGAATTTTATTTCAATTTTTAAGTAGTAGCAGGTCCATCCGTACGCCATCAGACAATCAAAATTTGGTAAAAACGAAAAAAAAATTTATTTCTTCCAAATTTAATAATTATAATCATCTAAAAATTACCAAAGTTTTAGTAGGGACCGAGACCTAAACAAACCTAAAGAATAGAGAATTTTATTTCAATTTTTAAGTAGTAGCAGGTCCACCCGTACGCCATCAGACAATCAAAATTTGGTTAAAACGAAAATAGAAATTTATTTCTTCCAAATTTAATAATTTTAAACGTCTGAAAATTACCAGAATTCTAGTAGGGACCGAGCCCTTCAGAATCCTGAAGAATAGAGAATTTTATTTCAATTTTTAAGTAGTAGCAGGTCCATCCGTACGCCATCAGACAATCAAAATTTGGTAAAAACGAAAAAAAAATTTATTTCTTCCAAATTTAATAATTATAATCGTCTAAAAATTACCAAAGTTTTAGTAGGGACCGAGACTTAAACAAACCTAAAGAATAGAGAATTTTATTTCAATTTTTAAGTAGTAGCAGGTCCACCCGTACGCCATCAGACAATCAAAATTTGGTTAAAACGAAAATAGAAATTTATTTCTTCCAAATTTAATAATTAAAATTGTCTGAAAATTACCAGAGTTCTAGTAGGGACCGAGCCCTACAGAATCCTGAAGAATAGAGAATTTTATTTCAATTTTTAAGTAGTAGCAGGTCCATCCGTACGCCATCAGACAATCAAAATTTGGTAAAAACGAAAAAAAAATTTATTTCTTCCAAATTTAATAATTATAATCATCTAAAAATTACCAAAGTTTTAGTAGGGACCGAGACCTAAACAAACCTAAAGAATAGAGAATTTTATTTCAATTTTTAAGTAGTAGCAGGTCCACCCGTACGCCATCAGACAATCAAAATTTGGTTAAAACGAAAATAGAAATTTATTTCTTCCAAATTTAATAATTTTAAACGTCTGAAAATTACCAGAATTCTAGTAGGGACCGAGCCCTACAGAATCCTGAAGAATAGAGAATTTTATTTCAATTTTTAAGTAGTAGCAGGTCCACCCGTACGCCATCAGACAATCAAAATTTGGTTAAAACGAAAATAGAAATTTATTTCTTCCAAATTTATTATTTTTAAACGTCTGAAAATTACAAGAGTTCTAGTAGGGACCGAGCCCTACAGAATCCTGAAGAATAGAAAATTTTATTTCAATTTTTAAGTAGTAGCAGGTCCACCCGTACGCCATCAGACAATCAAAATTTGGTTAAAACGAAAATAGAAATTTATTTCTTTCAAATTTAATAATTAAAATTGTCTGAAAATTATCAGAGTTCTAGTAGGGACCGAGCCCTACAGAATCCTAAAGAATAGAGAATTTTATTTCAATTTTTAAGTAGTAGCAGGTCCACCCGTACGCCATCAGACAATCAAAATTTGGTTAAAACGAAAATAGAAATTTATTTCTTCCAAATTTAAT
This sequence comes from Leptopilina syphax, assembly GCA_032872505.1. Lineage (NCBI taxonomy): Eukaryota > Metazoa > Arthropoda > Insecta > Hymenoptera > Figitidae > Leptopilina > Leptopilina syphax. The sequence continues at coordinate 37,479,242 of CM065471.1, forward strand.
AATTAAAATTGTCTGAAAATTACCAGAGTTCTAGTAGGGACCAAGCCCTACAGAATCCTGAAGAATAGAGAATTTTATTTCAATTTTTAAGTAGTAGCAGGTCCACCCGTACGCCATCAGACAATCAAAATTTGGTTAAAACGAAAATAGAAATTTATTTCTTCCAAATTTAATAATTTTAAACGTCTGAAAATTACCAGAATTCTAGTAGGGACCGAGCCCTTCAGAATCCTGAAGAATAGAGAATTTTATTTCAATTTTTAAGTAGTAGCAGGTCCATCCGTACGCCATCAGACAATCAAAATTTGGTAAAAACGAAAAAAAAATTTATTTCTTCCAAATTTAATAATTATAATCGTCTAAAAATTACCAAAGTTTTAGTAGGGACCGAGACTTAAACAAACCTAAAGAATAGAGAATTTTATTTTAATTTTTAAGTAGTAGCAGGTCCACCCGTACGCCATCAGACAATCAAAATTTGGTTAAAACGAAAATAGAAATTTATTTCTTCCAAATTTAATAATTAAAATTGTCTGAAAATTACCAGAGTTCTAGTAGGGACCGAGCCCTACAGAATCCTGAAGAATAGAGAATTTTATTTCAATTTTTAAGTAGTAGCAGGTCCATCCGTACGCCATCAGACAATCAAAATTTGGTAAAAACGAAAAAAAAATTTATTTCTTCCAAATTTAATAATTATAATCATCTAAAAATTACCAAAGTTTTAGTAGGGACCGAGACCTAAACAAACCTAAAGAGTAGAGAATTTTATTTCAATTTTTAAGTAGTAGCAGGTCCACCCGTACGCCATCAGACAATCAAAATTTGGTTAAAACGAAAATAGAAATTTATTTCTTCCAAATTTAATAATTTTAAACGTCTGAAAATTACCAGAATTCTAGTAGGGACCAAGCCCTACAGAATCCTGAAGAATAGAGAATTTTATTTCAATTTTCAAGTAGTAGCAGGTCCACCCGTACGCCATCAGACAATCAAAATTTGGTAAAAACGAAAAAAAAATTTATTTCTTCCAAATTTAATAATTATAATCGTCTAAAAATTACCAAAGTTTTAGTAGGGACCGAGACCTAAACAAACCTAAAGAATAGAGAATTTTATTTCAATTTTTAAGTAGTAGCAGGTCCACCCGTACGCCATCAGACAATCAAAATTTGGTTAAAACGAAAATAGAAATTTATTTCTTCCAAATTTAATAATTATAATCGTCTAAAAATTACCAAAGTTTTAGTAGGGACCGAGACCTAAACAAACCTAAAGAATAGAGAATTTTAATTCAATTTTTAAGTAGTAGCAGGTCCATCCGTACGCCATCAGACAATCAAAATTTGGTAAAAACGAAAAAAAAATTTATTTCTTCCAAATTTAATAATTATAATCGTCTAAAAATTACCAAAGTTTTAGTAGGGACCGAGACCTAAACAAACCTAAAGAATAGAGAATTTTATTTCAATTTTTAAGTAGTAGCAGGTCCACCCGTACGCCATCAGACAATCAAAATTTAGTAAAAACGAAAATAAAAATTTATTTCTTCCAAATTTAATAATTATAATTGTCTGAAAATTACCAGAGTTCTAGTAGGGACCGAGCCCTACAGAATCCTGAAGAATAGAGAATTTTATTTCAATTTTTAAGTAGTAGCAGGTCCATCCGTACGCCATCAGACAATCAAAATTTGGTAAAAACGAAAAAAAAATTTATTTCTTTCAAATTTAATAATTTTAAACGTCTGAAAATTACCAGAATTCTAGTAGGGACCGAGCCCTACAGAATTCTGAAGAATAGAGAATTTTATTTCAATTTTTAAGTAGTAGCACCTCACCCGTACGCCATCAGACAATCAAAATTTGGTAAAAACGAAAATAAAAATTTATTTTTTCCTAATTTAATAATTAAAATTGTCTGAAAATTACCAGAGTTCTAGTAGGGACCGAGACCTAAACAATCCTAAAGAATAGAGAATTTTAATTCAATTTTTAAGTAGTAGCAGGTCCAACCGTACGCCATCAGACAATCAAAATTTGGTAAAAACGAAAATAGAAATTTATTTCTTCCAAATTTAATAATTTTAAACGTCTGAAAATTACCAGAATTCTAGTAGGGACCGAGCCCTACAGAATCCTGAAGAATAGAGAATTTTATTTCAATTTTTAAGTAGTAGCAGGTCTACCCGTACGCCATCAGACAATCAAAATTTGGTTAAAACGAAAATAGAAATTTATTTCTTTAAATTTAATAATTAAAATTGTCTGAAAATTACCAAAGTTTTAGTAGGGACCGAGCCCTACAGAATCCTGTAGAATAGAGAATTTTATTTCAATTTTTAAGTAGTAGCAGGTCCACCCGTACGCCATCAGACAATCAAAATTTGGTTAAAACGAAAGTAGAAATTTATTTCTTCCAAATTTAATAATTTTAAACGTCTGAAAATTACCAGAGTTCTAGTAGGGACCGAGCCCTACAGAATCCTGAAGAATAGAAAATTTTATTTCAATTTTTAAGTAGTAGCAGGTCCACCCGTACGCCATCAGACAATCAAAATTTGGTTAAAACGAAAATAGAAATTTATTTCTTTTAAATTTAATAATTAAAATTGTCTGAAAATTACCAAAGTTCTAGTAGGGACCGAGCCCTACAGAATCCTGTAGAATAGAGAATTTTATTTTAATTTTTAAGTAGTAGCAGGTCCACCCGTACGCCATCAGACAATCAAAATTTGGTTAAAACGAAAATAGAAATTTATTTCTTCCAAATTTAATAATTTTAAACGTCTGAAAATTACCAGAATTCTAGTAGGGACCGAGCCCTACAGAATCCTGAAGAATAGAAAATTTTATTTCAATTTTTAAGTAGTAGCAGGTCCACCCGTACGCCATAAGACAATCAAAATTTGGTTAAAACGAAAATAGAAATTTATTTCTTCCAAATTTAATAATTAAAATTGTCTGAAAATTACCAGAGTTCTAGTAGGGACCGAGCCCTACAGAATCCTGAAGAATAGAGAATTTTATTTCAATTTTTAAGTAGTAGCAGGTCCACCCGTACGCCATCAGACAATCAAAATTTGGTTAAAACGAAAATAGAAATTTATTTCTTCCAAATTTAATAATTAAAATTGTCTGAAAATTACCAGAATTCTAGTAGGGACCGAGCCCTACAGAATCCTGAAGAATAGAAAATTTTATTTCAATTTTTAAGTAGTAGCAGGTCCACCCGTACGCCATCAGACAATCAAAATTTGGTAAAAACGAAAATAAAAATTTATTTCTTCCAAATTTAATAATTCAAATTGTCTGAAAATTACTAAAGTTCTAGTAGGGACCGAGATTTTAACAATCCTGAAGAATAGAGAATATTATTTCAATTTTTAAGTAGTAGCAGGTCCACCCGTACGCCATCAGACAATCAAAATTTGGTAAAAACGAAAAAAAAATTTATTTCTTCCAAATTTAATAATTAAAAGTGTCTGAAAATTACCAGAGTTCTAGTAGGAACCAAGACCTAAACAATCCTAAAGAATAGAGAATTTTAATTCAATTTTTAAGTAGTAGCAGGTCCGCCCGTACGCCATCAGACAATCAAAATTTGGTAAAATCGAAAATAGAAATTTATTTATTCCAAATTTAATATTTTTAAACGTCTGAAAATTACCAGAATTCTAGTAGGGACCGAGCCCTACAGAATCCTGAAGAATAGAGAATTTTATTTCAATTTTTAAGTAGTAGCAGGTCCACCCGTACGCCATCAGACAATCAAAATTTGGTTAAAACGAAAATAGAAATTTATTTCTTCCAAATTTAATAATTTTAAACGTCTGAAAATTACCAGAATTCTAGTAGGGACCGAGCCCTACAGAATCCTGAAGAATAGAGAATTTTATTTCAATTTTTAAGTAGTAGCAGGTCCATCCGTACGCCATCAGACAATCAAAATTTGGTTAAAACGAAAATAGAAATTTATTTCTTCCAAATTTATTATTTTTAAACGTCTGAAAATTACAAGAGTTCTAGTAGGGACCGAGCCCTACAGAATCCTAAAGAATAGAGAATTTTATTTCAATTTTTAAGTAGTAGCAGGTCCACCCGTACGCCATCAGACAATCAAAATTTGGTTAAAACGAAAATAGAAATTTATTTCTTTCAAATTTAATAATTAAAATTGTCTGAAAATTACAAGAGTTCTAGTAGGGACCGAGCCCTACAGAATCCTGAAGAATAGAGAATTTTATTTCAATTTTTAAGTAGTAGCAGGTCCATCCGTACGCCATCAGACAATCAAAATTTGGTAAAAACGAAAAAAAAATTTATTTCTTCCAAATTTAATAATTATAATCGTCTAAAAATTACCAAAGTTTTAGTAGGGACCGAGACCTAAACAAACCTAAAGAATAGAGAATTTTATTTCAATTTTTAAGTAGTAGCAGGTCCATCCGTACGCCATCAGACAATCAAAATTTGGTAAAAACGAAAAAAAATTTATTTCTTCCAAATTTAATAATTATAATCGTCTAAAAATTACCAAAGTTTTAGTAGGGACCGAGACCTAAACAAACCTAAAGAATAGAGAATTTTATTTCAATTTTTAAGTAGTAGCAGGTCCATCCGTACGCCATCAGACAATCAAAATTTGGTAAAAACGAAAAAAAAATTTATTTCTTCCAAATTTAATAATTATAATCGTCTAAAAATTACCAAAGTTTTAGTAGGGACCGAGACCTAAACAAACCTAAAGAATAGAGAATTTTATTTCAATTTTTAAGTAGTAGCAGGTCCATCCGTACGCCATCAGACAATCAAAATTTGGTAAAAACGAAAAAAAAATTTATTTCTTCCAAATTTAATAATTATAATCGCCTGAAAATTACCAAAGTTTTAGTAGGGACCGAGACCTGAACAATCCTGAAGAATAGATAATTTTATTTCAATTTTTAAGTAGTAGCAGGTCCACCCGTACGCCATCAGACAATCAAAATTTGGTAAAATCGAAAATAGAAATTTATTTATTCCAAATTTAATATTTTTAAACGTCTGAAAATTACCAGAATTCTAGTAGGGACCGAGCCCTACAGAATCCTGAAGAATAGAGAATTTTATTTCAATTTTTAAGTAGTAGCAGGTCCACCCTTACGCCATCAGACAATCAAAATTTGGTTAAAACGAAAATAGAAATTTATTTCTTCCAAATTTAATAATTAAAATTGTCTGAAAATTACCAGAGTTCTAGTAGGGACCGAGCCCTACAGAATCCTGAAGAATAGAGAATTTTATTTCAATTTTTAAGTAGTAGCAGGTCCACCCGTACGCCATCAGACAATCAAAATTTGGTTAAAACGAAAATAGAAATTTATTTCTTTTAAATTTAATAATTAAAATTGTCTGAAAATTACAAGAGTTCTAGTAGGGACCGAGCCCTACAGAATCCTGAAGAATAGAAAATTTTATTTCAATTTTTAAGTAGTAGCAGGTCCACCCGTACGCCATCAGACAATCAAAATTTGGTTAAAACGAAAATAGAAATTTATTTCTTCCAAATTCAATAATTAAAATTGTCTGAAAATTACCAGAGTTCTAGTAGGGACCGAGCCCTACAGAATCCTGAAGAATAGAGAATTTTATTTCAATTTTTAAGTAGTAGCAGGTCCACCCGTACGCCATCAGACAATCAAAATTTGGTAAAAACGAAAAAAAAATTTATTTCTTCCAAATTTAATAATTATAATCGTCTAAAAATTACCAAAGTTTTAGTAGGGACCGAGACCTAAACAAACCTAAAGAATAGAGAATTTTATTTCAATTTTTAAGTAGTAGCAGGTCCACCCGTACGCCATCAGACAATCAAAATTTGGTTAAAACGAAAATAGAAATTTATTTCTTTTAAATTTAATAATTAAAATTGTCTGAAAATTACCAGAGTTCTAGTAGGGACCGAGCCCTACAGAATCCTGTAGAATGGAGAATTTTATTTCAATTTTTAAGTAGTAGCAGGTCCACCCGTACGCCATCAGACAATCAAAATTTGGTTAAAACGAAAATAGAAATTTATTTCTTCCAAATTTAATAATTTTAAACGTCTAAAAATTACCAGAATTCTAGTAGGGACCGAGCCCTACAGAATCCTGAAAAATAGAGAATTTTATTTCAATTTTTAAGTAGAAGCACCCTCACCCAAACTCTATTAGACAATCAAAATTTGGTAAAAACGAAAATAAAAATATATTTCTTCCAAATTTAATAATTAAAATTGTCTGAAAATTACCAGAGTTCTAGTAGGGACCGAGACCTAAACAATTGTAAAGAATAGAGAATAATTTTTCAATTTTTAAGTAGTAGCAGGTCCACCCGTACGCCATCAGACAATCAAAATTTGGTAAAAACGAAAATAGAAATTTATTTCTTCCAAATTTAATAATTTTAAACGTCTAAAAATTACCAGAATTCTAGTAGGGACCGAGCCCTACAGAATCCTGAAGAATAGAGAATTTTATTTCAATTTTTAAGTAGAAGCACCCTCACCCAAACTCTATTAGACAATCAAAATTTGGTAAAAACGAAAATAAAAATATATTTCTTCCAAATTTAATAATTAAAATTGTCTGAAAATTACAAGAGTTCTAGTAGGGACCGAGCCCTACAGAATTCTGAAGAATAGAGAATTTTATTTTAATTTTTAAGTAGTAGCAGGTCCATCCGTACGCCATCAGACAATCAAAATTTGGTAAAAACGAAAAAAAAATTTATTTCTTCCAAATTTAATAATTATAATCGTCTAAAAATTACCAAAATTTTAGTAGGGACCGAGACCTAAACAAACCTAAAGAATAGAGAATTTTATTTCAATTTTTAAGTAGTAGCAGGTCCACCCGTACGCCATCAGACAATCAAAATTTAGTAAAAACGAAAATAAAAATTTATTTATTCCAAATTTAATAATTATAATTGCCTGAAAATTACCAAAGTTTTAGTAGGGACCGAGACCTGAACAATCCTGAAGAATAGATAATTTTATTTCAATTTTTAAGTAGTAGCAGGTCCACCCGTACGCCATCAGACAATCAAAATTTGGTAAAATCGAAAATAGAAATTTATTTATTCCAAATTTAATATTTTTAAACGTCTGAAAATTACCAGAATTCTAGTAGGGACCGAGCCCTACAGAATCCTGAAGAATAGAGAATTTTATTTCAATTTTTAAGTAGTAGCAGGTCCACCCTTACGCCATCAGACAATCAAAATTTGGTTAAAACGAAAATAGAAATTTATTTCTTCCAAATTTAATAATTAAAATTGTCTGAAAATTACCAGAGTTCTAGTAGGGACCGAGCCCTACAGAATCCTGAAGAATAGAGAATTTTATTTCAATTTTTAAGTAGTAGCAGGTCCACCCGTACGCCATCAGACAATCAAAATTTGGTTAAAACGAAAATAGAAATTTATTTCTTTTAAATTTAATAATTAAAATTGTCTGAAAATTACAAGAGTTCTAGTAGGGACCGAGCCCTACAGAATCCTGAAGAATAGAAAATTTTATTTCAATTTTTAAGTAGTAGCAGGTCCACCCGTACGCCATCAGACAATCAAAATTTGGTTAAAACGAAAATAGAAATTTATTTCTTCCAAATTCAATAATTAAAATTGTCTGAAAATTACCAGAGTTCTAGTAGGGACCGAGCCCTACAGAATCCTGTAGAATGGAGAATTTTATTTCAATTTTTAAGTAGTAGCAGGTCCACCCGTACGCCATCAGACAATCAAAATTTGGTTAAAACGAAAATAGAAATTTATTTCTTTAAATTTAATAATTAAAATTGTCTGAAAATTACCAGAGTTCTAGTAGGGACCGAGCCCTACAGAATCCTGTAGAATGGAGAATTTTATTTCAATTTTTAAGTAGTAGCAGGTCCACCCGTACGCCATCAGACAATCAAAATTTGGTTAAAACGAAAATAGAAATTTATTTCTTCCAAATTTAATAATTTTAAACGTCTGAAAATAACCAGAATTCTAGTAGGGACCGAGCCCTACAGAATCCTGAAGAATAGAAAATTTTATTTTAATTTTGAAGTAGTAGCAGGTCCACCCGTACGCCATCAGACAATCAAAATTTGGTTAAAACGAAAATAGAAATTTATTTCTTCCAAATTTAATAATTCAAATTGTCTGAAAATTACCAGAGTTCTAGTAGGGACCGAGACCTAAACAATTGTAAAGAATAGAGAATAATTTTTCAATTTTTAAGTAGTAGCAGGTCCACCCGTACGCCATCAGACAATCAAAATTTGGTAAAAACGAAAATAGAAATTTATTTCTTCCAAATTTAATAATTTTAAACGTCTAAAAATTACCAGAATTCTAGTAGGGACCGAGCCCTACAGAATCCTGAAGAATAGAGAATTTTATTTCAATTTTTAAGTAGAAGCACCCTCACCCAAACTCTATTAGACAATCAAAATTTGGTAAAAACGAAAATAAAAATATATTTCTTCCAAATTTAATAATTAAAATTGTCTGAAAATTACAAGAGTTCTAGTAGGGACCGAGCCCTACAGAATTCTGAAGAATAGAGAATTTTATTTTAATTTTTAAGTAGTAGCAGGTCCACCCGTACGCCATCAGACAATCAAAATTTGGTAAAAACGAAAAAAAAATTTATTTCTTCCAAATTTAATAATTATAATCGTCTAAAAATTACCAAAATTTTAGTAGGGACCGAGACCTAAACAAACCTAAAGAATAGAGAATTTTATTTCAATTTTTAAGTAGTAGCAGGTCCACCCGTACGCCATCAGACAATCAAAATTTAGTAAAAACGAAAATAAAAATTTATTTATTCCAAATTTATTATTTTTAAACGTCTGAAAATTACAAGAGTTCTAGTAGGGACCGAGCCCTACAGAATCCTGAAGAATAGAGAATTTTATTTCAATTTTTAAGTAGTAGCAGGTCCACCCGTACGCCATCAGACAATCAAAATTTGGTAAAAACGAAAATAGAAATTTATTTCTTCCAAATTTAATAATTAAAATTGTCTGAAAATTACTAAAGTTCTAGTAGGGACCGAGATTTTAACAATCCTGAAGAAAAGAGAATATTATTTCAATTTTTAAGTAGTAGCAGGTCCACCCGTACGCCATCAGACAATTAAAATTTGGTAAAAACGAAAATAGAAATTTATTTTTTCCAAATTTAATAATTATAATCGCCTGAAAATTACCAAAGTTTTAGTAGGGACCGAGATTTTAACAATCCTGAAGAAAAGAGAATATTATTTCAATTTTTAATTAGTAGCAGGTCCACCCGTACGCCATCAGACAATTAAAATTTGGTAAAAACGAAAATAAAAATTTATTTCTTCCAAATTTAATAATTAAAATTGTCTGAAAATTACTAAAGTTCTAGTAGGGACCGAGATTTTAACAATTCTGAAGAATAGAAAATTTTATTTTAATTTTTAAGTAGTAGCAGGTCCACCCGTACGCCATCAGACAATCAAAATTTGGTAAAAACGAAAATAAAAATTTATTTCTTCCAAATTCAATAATTTTAAACGTCTGAAAATTACCAGAATTCAAGTAGGGACCGAGACCTGCAGAATTCTGAAGAATAGAGAATTTTATTTCAATTTTTAAGTAGTAGCACCCTCACCCGTACGCCATCAGACAATCAAAATTTGGTAAAAACGAAAATAAAAATTTATTTTTTCCAAATTTAATAATTAAAATTGTCTGAAAATTACCAGAGTTCTAGTAGGAACCGAGACCTAAACAATCCTAAAGAATAGAGAATTTTAATTTAATTTTTAAGTAGTAGCAGGTCCACCCGTACGCCATCAGACAATCAAAATTTGGTAAAATCGAAAATAGAAATTTATTTATTCCAAATTTAATATTCTTAAACGTCTAAAAATTACCAGAGTTCTAGTAGGGACCGAGACCTAAACAATTGTAAAGAATAGAGAATAATTTTTCAATTTTTAAGTAGTAGCAGGTCCACCCGTACGCCATCAGACAATCAAAATTTAGTAAAAACGAAAATAAAAATTTATTTATTCCAAATTTATTACTTTTAAACGTCTGAAAATTACCAGAGTTCTAGTAGGGACCGAGCCCTACAGAATCCTGAAGAATAAAAAATTTTATTTCAATTTTTAAGTAGTAGCAGGTCCACCCGTACGCCATCAGACAATCAAAATTTGGTAAAAACGAAAATAGAAATTTATTTTTTCCAAATTTAATAATTTTAAACGTCTGAAAATTACCAGAATTCTAGTAGGGACCGAGCCCTACAGAATCCTGAAGAATAGAAAATTTTATTTTAATTTTTAAGTAGTAGCAGGTCTACCCGTACGCCATCAGACAATCAAAATTTGGTTAAAACGAAAATAAAAATTTATTTCTTCCAAATTTAATAATTAAAATTGTCTGAAAATTACCAAAGTTCTAGTAGGGACCGAGACCTAAACAATCCTGAAGAATAGAGAATTTTAATTCAATTTTTAAGTAGTAGCAGGTCCACCCGTACGCCATCAGACAATCAAAATTTAGTAAAAACGAAAATAAAAATTTATTTATTCCAAATTTATTACTTTTAAACGTCTGAAAATTACCAGAGTTCTAGTAGGGACCGAGCCCTACAGAATCCTGAAGAATAAAAAATTTTATTTCAATTTTTAAGTAGTAGCAGGTCCACCCGTACGCCATCAGACAATCAAAATTTGGTAAAAACGAAAATAGAAATTTATTTCTTCCAAATTTAATTTTTTTTAAACGTCTGAAAATTACCAGAATTCTAGTAGGGACCGAGCCCTACAGAATCCTGAAGAATAGAAAATTTTATTTCAATTTTTAAGTAGTAGCAGGTCCACCCGTACGCCATCAGACAATCAAAATTTGGTTAAAACGAAAATAGAAATTTATTTCTTTCAAATTTAATAATTAAAATTGTCTGAAAATTACCAGAGTTCTAGTAGGAACCGAGACCTAAACAATCCTGAAGAATAGAGAATTTTAATTCAATTTTTAAGTAGTAGCAGGTCCACCCGTACGCCATCAGACAATCAAAATTTGGTAAAATCGAAAATAGAAATTTATTTATTCCAAATTTAATATTTTTAAACGTCTGAAAATTACCAGAATTCTAGTAGGGACCGAGCCCTACAGAATCCTGAAGAATAGAGAATTTTAATTCAATTTTTAAGTAGTAGCACACTCACCCGTACGCCATCAGACAATCAAAATTTGGTAAAGAAGAAAATAGAAATTTATTTCTTTCAAATTTAATATTCTTAAACGTCTAAAAATTACCAGAATTCTAGTAGGGACCGAGCCCTATAGAATCCTCAAGAATAGAGAATTTTATTCCAATTTTTAAGTAGTAGCAGGTCCACCCGAACGCCATCAGACAATCAAAATTTGGTAAAAACAAAAATAAAAATTTATTTCTTTTAAATTTAATAATTAAAATTGTCTGAAAATTACCAGAGTTTTAGTAGGGACCGAGACCTAAACAATTGTAAAGAATAGAGAATTATATTTCAATTTTTAAGTAGTAGCAGGTCCACCCGTACGCCATCAGACAATCAATATTTGGTAAAGAAGAAAATAAAAATTTATTTTTTCCAAATTTAATATTTTTAAACGTCTGAAAATTACCAAAGTTCTAGGAGGGACCGAGCCCTACAGAATCCTGAAGAATAGAGAATTTTATTTTAATTTTTAAGTTGTAGCACTCTCACCCGAACGCTATCAGACAATCAAAATTTTGTGAAAAAATAATTATTAATTTATTTCTTCCTAATTGTTGGCATATGGAAAGCTTTAAAGTTGTAGTAGGAATGGGACCTCACAATATCCTGAATACGTACGCTAACAGGCAATCGAAATTAGCAGAAAAAGGTCGTTTAACTTTTTTTTTGTAATTCTCAGAATTTTTATTAGCAGTTGATGACTTGAATTGCTGCTAAGATGTTGCTGAATATCCTAGCAATAACATTATACATAAAAACGTCGCTTAGCGCTTTAAGATTTTTCTAGTTCCTATAAATCTTTTTCTAAAAATTGAAATCAAAAATATTTTCCTGTAAAAAATTAAAGTTTGTCTAATGACAATATTTAGAAAGAAATATCAACGACCCACTTAGTTACTACACTGGTTCCAAAACACAATAATATGGTAAAAAATAGAATAATACTTGCGTATATACCAAACCACATAGTTTGAACAGTCAGATGAATTTTATCTCTCAAAAAGAAAATTGCTTAATTAAAAAATTGTTTGCACACAACTTTTATTTCCTTCAGAATAAAATTAGTTCATTTCAACTCATTTTTTTAAACAATGAAAATGTTCTGAATAATTAAATTGCAAAATTTTAATTAAATTCACAAACCTAGAAAGTTTATAATTATAATTTAAAGTAAACCATTGAAAAATAAAGTTATCGCAGTAGATTGTAACAGAAACAAGAGATTCGAATGTATAAATAAAAAAAGTGCAATTAGATTTTTTTTTAATATTCGGACTCTTTATTCATATGCATATTTCAATTTTAATAGGTACGTTCGCTTTGCTCGGAAGTTCACAAAGAGATATGTTTCAAGGGGTGAATGGAGGGTTATTACTCTGTTATATTGTATCCCAGTTTGCTTTGTTTGTTACATTATTTGATATATGTTCTAACTTGTGACTGTTTCCAAATAGTTTTCATTTATAAAAGAGAATTACCATGACAAGTTATATTGTCTTGAAAAGAAAAATAAAAATTTTTTGCGTCCATTCTTTGTAGACTAACAGTCGACTGAATGGACACAATGGAGAATTGAGTTTTTAGGGTCGCTAATTATAAATCTGAAGTCTGAATTTCAAAATTCAAAATGGCGGATCCAATATGGTGGACATTTGAAAAAGTTGTTGGATTTTTATGAAACTTGATATATAGAGGGTTTTAGGGTCACTGACTGCGGATCCAAAGCCGGATTTTCAAAATTCAAAATGGCGGATCTAATATGGTGGACATTTGAAAAAGTTGTTGGATTTTTATGAAACTTGGTATATAGAAGGTTCTAGGGTCACTGACTGCGAATCCAAAGCCGGATTTTCAAAATTCAAAATGGCGGATCCAATATGGTGGACATTTGAAAAAGTTGTTGGATTTTTGTGAAACTTGGTATATAGAGGGTTTGAGGGTCACTGATTGCGAAACTGAAGTCTTTTAAAAATTTTCATTGATGATTTTAATTAATAATTAGTAATTTAAAGAACTTTTTTAAACTCATTGTTTGTCTAACAGAAATTCGTTCTTATTAAATATTATTTATTCTTATAATACAGGTTGAAATAATGAGAATAACCATAGCATTAATTCTAGAAGTACTAATTATCCATAGGTCCTTGTAGAACTTGCTTCTCTTATATTCATGACTTTCCTCCTGCTGTCATAATGTCATCTCAGTGAAATTCACTTTGTAAAGGTAGAGATTCCATTTCTATTCCCTCTGAAAGAAAAAAAAAGTGTGACATTTCTGAAAAGAAAAATTTTCTTATAATTCTTTTTCTTCCTATTTACTTTCGTATAAAGTTTATTCACATTTAAATAGAAAGAAGTCTAGACTACGTGTACATTTTCTTGATTACATGAATGTATTCTTGTTTAGATAAGTCTGTGATTGAGCATGATTCTCAGGGGTAAAATATAGATTCTGATTTTCTGCTTGACAGAAAAAGATTTTTTATTCCTTCCTTTTTTTTCGTTGTAAATTACTTTTTCACAGGACACCTTTTATCGTGCGTTGAATAAAAGAATATGCAAATTAAGAATATTAAAGGGAAATAAACTCGTCCATTTTTTTTTGGTTATTTAAAATTTTTATGAAATCGTATATTTTTACAATTGGGATCTTTTTTTTAAATAATGGGACAATTTAAAAAAGCGGGTAATATCTGTCAAAATGGGTGGTAAATCGTATTTATCAAATGGTAAAGTTAGTTAATTAAGGAACCGTAAACCTTTTAACTTAAGATTTTATTTTGAAAAGCATTTTAGAGTAATGACCCAAATGTAAGGAGATGAAAATTCATTAGCAATGTAAGCGGGAGTGCGCTCTCTCTCTCTCTTTGAAAGTTCAGCATCTGGAAGATCGAGCTTGCAAATTGTATATAATACATAGAGAGCAACTTGGGCATTTTGAACTTTATCCTTAGCAGAAAATAACGCAAAGTTTCACACTGTAATTATTAATTTTTTTACAAAAAATTTATTTAATTACAAATATACATTATAATACATTATAATAATCATAAGTTTCCCTTTCCGTTAACAAATTATTTGCATTCATTTGTTTGTTTTGAAAATTAATTTTTGTGGGTTATTGTCATTTTTTATTTTTTTTTTAAATGTCAAACTTTTCAACGGCTAGGTTTATAAATGAGAAGCAAGTTTTCAAAACTTGATAAATTCATATTTTCTTATTTCGAGAAAATGAAACAAATGACTTTTCTCACATAACCACTATAATTAATTTTAAATTAAAAAATTTGTATTAATTTATTTTTATAACAATGTTTTTATATTTAAGACGTTCTGTTTTTAATTAAACATTATCATAATTAAGTGATTTAAAGGTTTTGGTAATTCTTTATAATAAAAAACATAAAAATTATAAGATTAGTTATGTCAAAAAGTTTTTAAATTAAAAATTCGTTGTTAATAAATTTTTTTTCTAACATTTAACAGTGACAGTTCCATTTGTAAGGTCTTTAAAATATTAAATTTATGTTTATCTCAATTTTAAAAAAAATGGATTCATCAGCTTTTAAAAATTTGCTCCTCAAATATTTTTAAAAATTTTTAAATTAATATATTGAAACTCATTGAATTCTTGCAAAGAATTTTATCAAAAAATTTGAGAATAATTGAATTTCTCCATAGAATTTTATTATTTGTGAAAATAATTGAATTCTTGACAAGAATTTTATTAAAATTTTTGATAATCTTAATTAAATTCTTTTAAAGAATTTCTTTCAATTTCTTTTTTTTCAATAAAGGAGTTTCTTTAATAATTTTAATTAAAAATTTTGATAATAATAGAATTTTATGAAAAATTTCTTTCACATTTTCAAAAAAAATCGTGTTTGTTGATAATTGAAATTAAACATTTAATTACATAATGAATTTTATTAAAATTTTAGAAAATAATTGAATTCTGTTTCAATTATTTTATAACCAATTAAGAAAAAATTGAATTTTTGGAAAGGAATTTATTATTTATAAATATAATTAAATTGATTGAAAGGATTTATTAAAATTTTTAAAAATAATTGAATTTTCTTGAAAAATATTATTAAAAATTAAATGGAAATTGAATTTTCACAAAGAATTTTATTATTTATACCTAAATATAATATTGAATTGTTTCGCAGGATTTATTAAAATTTTAGAAAATAATTGAATTCTTTCAGGAAAATTTTTTGAAAGTAATTGAATTTTTGTAACAAATTTTAAAAAATTGAATTCCTTCATGAAATTTTTTTCGATATTAATTGAATTTTTGTAAAATATGTTAATGTTTTTAAAAATAATTGAATTCTTACGATGAATGTTATTGTTTATGAAAATAATTGAATTCTTGCAATGAATTTTATTAATATTTTTAAAATTAATAAACAAGAATAATTAATTAATAATTGAATTTTTTTAAAGTTTGAATTTGAAATTATTCAAAAATTCATATTTGAAAGTAAAAAATTTTGTAATTCTATTTGTTAATTATAAATTTAAATTAAAAATGAAATTGAAACTTTAAAATTTTTTTTTTTATTATTTTTTATGAAAATAATTGAATTCCATAAAAAAAATTTTATTATTTATAGAAATAATTGAATCATTGGGAAGGAATTTATAAAAAATTTTGTAAATAATTGAATTTCTGAAAATTTTTTATTATTTATGAAAAAAATTAAATGTTTGCTTACTATTTTTGGAAATTTGAAATTGATTTGAAAATAATTGAATTTTGAAAAAGAATTTTGTTATTTATAAAGTTAATTGGGATTTTGACAAGAATTTTTTTTTTAAATTTAAAAGATAATTGAATTTTATAAGAAGAATTTTATCACTCTTGAAAATAATTGAATTTCTGCAAAGTGCAATTATTTGTAATTTTTCCAAAATTGGATTTTTTTTAGTGTTTTGAACAAAAATTTGAATTACAAATTTTTAAATTCTATTATTTTTAAAATTGCTTATTTTATCCTAAAAAGTTAGCTAAAAAAATTGTTGCTAGTTAAATAAATAAATTATCAAAATAAAATTCGGAAAATTTTTTTAAACTATTTCATAAAAAAATCTAAATAGATTTACAAAAACGAAATTTCGTAAATGATAATAACGTTGAAAACATATATATGAATTTATCTAGACTCCATTTTCACTCTTTCATCCTTCACAAAGTGCCGTTCTCATTATATTTTTTTTTGAATAACCAGTGACGAGACGATAATAAAAGAGGATTTAACGATCCATCGAAAATGAGCTTCTACTGCGACTCAAAAAAACGCTTTCAAATTATCGTTTCCAATATACAGATTTTTTTCCTCCTTTTTCTCGATTTTATTATTATATATACGACTACTCTTGAAGCGACGTGGCTTTAGGAAAATTCAAAGCCGTTTTTAGTAAAAACTTCAAAGATATTTTAATTTAAAATTTTCTCGTTAATTTACTTTCTTCCAGAGAGAAAAATATTTACCTACTATACTTACCCATTTCTTTACAATATTTACAATATTTGCGATGTAAATTTTTTTACTATTAAAAACTGTGTTTTAAAATTATCATATCATTTTTTTAATATTTTTTATGAATGACTGAAAAACTGATGCAGAGTTTCAAGTTTTTTAAACATTAAATTTAATAGATTGAGAATAAATTGCTTTTCTTGAACAATGTGTGCAGCAATGTTTCAAATTATATATTATCAGTGCGATCTGTAAAGTAATTGGATTGTATGGATTTAATTACTTGATTGTTCATTTGCCAAAAAATTGGACAAATTTTGATTGGTTAAAGTGTCATTGGAATTGAGAGCAACACGTGAGCGCAAGCAGGTATTGATCCCTAGACGCCAGCTGACCTGCTACCATGTCCCGTTCAATCCGTTCGTCTTCAAAAATTTTGACTCTACAATTCAAGTGTTTACTTGTTTTAAACTAAAATATTATATATTTTTATCATGATTTCACATACGTTATATTCGTAAATGTACATGTGCACTTACACATATACACAAAATGCGTTCACATATGAACTTACACATACGCACTTGCACATATACACAAGACGCATGTACATATAAATTTGCACATATGCACTTACACATATACACAAAATGCGTTCACATGTGAACTTACACATACGCACTTGCACATATACACGAGACGCATGTACATATAAATTTGCACATATGCACTTACACATGTACATAAAATGCATTCACATGTAAACTTACACATACGCACTTGCACATATACACAAGACGCATATACATATAAATTTGCACATGTGCACTTACACATAAACACAAGACGTATACACATATGGACTTACACATATACACAAGACGTATACACATATGCACTTGAACATATACACAAGTCGCATAGGCATATAAAAATACAAATATGCACTTACACATGTACACAAATCGCATAGACATATAAATTTACACATATGCACTTACACATGTACACAAAACGCATACACGTATGGATTTTACACTTATGCATTTACACATATACACAAATCGCAGAGAAATATAAATTTACACATATGCACTTGCACATATACATAAAACGCATACACATATGGATTTACACCTATGCATTTACACATATAAACTTACACATATACCAGGGCTGGAACTAGGTCCGTAAATCCTGTAAAGGTCCGTGAATTTGCTTCAAGTCCGTAAAAGTCAGTTTTTTTTTAAAAAGAAGGTTCTTAATGTCCGTAATTTTATAGAAAAAGGACGAGAAGTTCGTAAATTGTACAATATAATTTGGAGAATTTTAGAGAAATTACAAATGATTGCAGAAATTCAATTATTTTCAAATGTAATAAAATTCTTCGCAAAAATTCAATTACTTGAAAAAATTAAAAAAAAATTCTCGTCAAAATTTTAATTATCTTTAGAAATATTAAAATTCTTCCTCGAAATTCAATTATTTTCAAAAATTTTAATAAAATTCTTGGCAAAATTTCAAATATTTTTACAAATTTTCCTCCAATAAATGATTTTCAATATTTATTATTTTAATGAAATTTTCCAAAAGAATTCAATTATTTAAAATACATAATTTGATAAAATTCTACGCAAACATTTAATTATTTTCATAAAATAATAAAAGTTTCACAAGAATTCAATTATTTACAATTATTTTTATGGATTTCTTCTAAATAATTCGAATTATTTTCATAAATAATAACATTTTTACAGGCATTCAATTATTTTTATAAATAATAAAACTCAATGCTGAATTTCAATTTTTTTTTATAATACAATTTTATTGTAATTCCTCGATAAGTGTAATTATTCTTAAAATTTTTATTAAAATTCGTCGAAAAAATTCAATTATTCAATAAATTATTTTTTTTATTTTTATAATTGAATGAAAAATAAATTTAAGGCTAAAATTTTAAATAATAATTGAATATTAAAAGCATTATAGCGTGAATTTTTAGAAATAATTGAATTTTGAAAAGGTTTTCATATTAAAATCTTTGAAAATTTTAATTTTTCATACTTTTAACAAGCAATTTTGTAGAAGAATTAATATTTTAGAAAAAGTTTATTTCAATTTTAATTGGAATTATTTTTTTGAAGTTTTTATTTTCTTATATATATATATACAGTCAGTCCCCGCTACCTGCGCAACTCGCAACCTGCACATCCCCGAAAACTGACGCTCTGACGACATAGACCAAACTCGCTATGTGACTATACTGACTTTCACTTTTACCGCGTGCTCAGTGCCGAAAAGTGTCTCAGTACATAAGTTTCTCTTGACGACTAAAAATTTTTGTTGTGCCACAAATTAATTTAAAAAATTGAATTTTTTCTTTTTTCTTATCAATTACTCATTTGATACATATATTTTACATAAAGTATATTAAAATTAATAAATTTATTTAAACATTTCTGTATTTATAAAATATACACGCACTGAGAAAAAAGAATATTTATTTTAAAAATAAAGACCAGTTTGAGTGATTTTGTTTAATTAAACAGAGTTTGTAAGTTTCATTTTAATATATATGAAAAATATCTATCACTCTTATTTAAAAATATTATTTGCTTGTATATGATTTGTTTCATTTAAAAAAAATTATATTTGAATTAAACATAAAACACGTTTAAGTACATAACAGTTTTGTACCAAACAAAATTTATGTTTAAATGAATTATATTTTATCAACTAAAAAATATGTTTGAATTAAACTTAAATATGTTTGACTGTATAACAAAGATAGTGAATTAAACATATTATGTTTCAAATTAGAAGTATCGTTTTCTCAGTGCAGGCGCCTACAATTGTATGCGATATAAGGGTGTATACATCCCTGAAAGTGGTGGGAAATGAATGGTGGGAGAGCGGCTGACTGGACTGTCAGGTAGCGAGTTCGGGGGAAAGGAAAAATTCTGAAATATGTGCAGGTTGCGGGGACTCACTGTATATTTAATTGAAGAATTTCCGAATAATTGAAATTTTGTAAAATTGAAATGTTAAGCAAATGAATTTGAAAATTCCCAAAGAACTTTTTAAAAAATTATTAAAAACAATGGATTTATAGAAGAATTAGTTAAAAACACTTAAAAATAATTTAATTTTTGAGACATTACAAGATAATTGGAGAAATTCAATTATTTTGAAGAGTAATAAAATTCTTCGCAGAAATTTAATTATGTTCAAAAATAATAAAATTCCTTTTAAGAATTCAATTATTTTCATAAATATCAAACTTTTTGTAGAATTTCAATTATTTTTAATATTTAATTACAATTTTAATCAAATTTTTTTTTTTAATTTCTCGAAAAATATAATTATTCTTCGTAAAAATTCAATTACATTTAAAATTTTTTTAAAGTTCTGATCAAAATTTCAATTATTTTTAAAATTAATAAAATTCTTCTCCGCAATTAAATTATTTTCATAAATTTTTAAACAATTCTTGGCAAAATTTCAATTATTCTTAAAAATTTTCCTCTATTAAATGATTTTCAATATTTACTATTTTAATAAAATTTTCCAAAAGAATTCAATTTTTTAAAAAGAATTTGATAAAATTCTACGGAAACATTTATAATTATTCCCATAAAATAATAACAATTTCACATGAATTCAATTATTTACAAAAGTTTTTATAAATTTGTTTGCAATAATTCAATAATTTTCATAAATAATAACATTTTTACAGAGATTCAATTATTTTCGTAAATACTAAAATTCTTTTTAGAAATTCAATTTAAAAATTTGTTGATAAAATTCATCATGAGAAATGAATTTTAAGAATCATTCAATTATTCAATAAATTATTTATTTTTGCATTTAAATAATTGAATTCTAGTAGAATTTTTTAATAAAAATTTGATTTTTAAATAAAATTATCTAAAGTTTTTAATTTCTAATATATATTTAATTAAAGAATTAACGCGAATAATTGAAATTTAAAAAAAATTGAATATTGTAAAAAAGTGGATTTGAAAATAGTCAAAGAACTTTTTCGAAAGTTATTAAAAATAATTGATAAAAGAAGAATTTTAGTTACAAATTCTTGAAAATAAAAATTGAATTGAAATGATGAAACTAATTTTGAAGAAGTACAATATTTTTATAATATAAAATAATGATTTTATCCCTCGGTCATATTTAATAAATTATTACAAAACAAGATCCTACATGCAAAATTTTTAAATATAATTCATTCAAAAAAAACTTAATTATAAAAAATTTTTCCTGAAATTATAAGAAGCGTGTAACAAAAGAGCTGCACAATAATACTGCTTAATTTACTTCATTCACTACAAAATATTTTATAGAGTTCATTATGTAATATTATGTTACACCTGAAGGAGTTGTCTACACGAACGTTTATAGTTTATATTTGCATCGTTAGGAAAATTTGAATCACAGTATATCCGATTAGATCCTGAACATCATCTTTTGTGTACCTGATGCCGTAATCATGCGACCCTTTCAAATATACTTTAAGATCATTTTAACTGACTTGAATTCTCTTCATATCTACCAACCAACATCGTTAACAGCGAACATGATGCCTGCGGACGAGTCGTAAT
Source organism: Leptopilina syphax (assembly GCA_032872505.1). Taxonomy (NCBI): domain Eukaryota; kingdom Metazoa; phylum Arthropoda; class Insecta; order Hymenoptera; family Figitidae; genus Leptopilina; species Leptopilina syphax. The sequence continues at coordinate 37,500,606 of CM065471.1, forward strand.
TGCTGCATGCATTTAATATAGAGCAAACGACTTCTCTATCATAAACACTATTATTATGGATAAAAAGTTCTTCTTTATCCAATTATTCTACAACTCTACAACGCCTTTTTTGTTGCGAATCTAATGATTTTTTAAAATTTTCGGTTGACATATTGGATCCGCGACATTTTGAATGTTGTAAATCTAATATCACTAATAATTCATAATAAGTGTTCTCAAAAATCAGCGACTAACAATTTTTTAAGCGATTTTAAGTAAATTTTAAAAATACGACTGCCATATTGAATCCGCCATTTTGAATTTCGCAAATCTAGCCTTAAATTCGAAAGTAGCGACACCAAAAACCCTTTTTTACCAAATGTTTAAAAATCTTCTTAAAGTTAATTAATTTATAGCCCCCAGGTAAAAAAGTTAACGTTATAACGTTAACTTTTTTACCTGGGAATTATTTAAGCTTCTTTGCTTAATTTTAAATGTAAATGTAAAGACTAGGTTTTTCCAAAAAAGTTAGGAAGAATAATACATAAGAATGATAAGTTTAACATTACACGATTTTAATTGTCACGTGACGTACAATGTAGCCAAAAATCCTAAAAATTTAAAGAACAAATATTATTTTTACTAATTTAAGAATTTGCCTTAATCCAACTGAGATATTTAGTAACTCTGGTATAAACTGAAGGATAATCTGTTTGTGCACAATTATGTCCCCATGAGGCAATACCTACAAGAACTCCTCTTAAAGGACCACCAGCATCTCCCTAAAAAAGATTTGATTATAATGATTTTTTTAGAAAAAGTGACCAACTACCATCCTTATTATTATTAAAGGAAACGAAACATCCTTATTCTTTATTATTTTAAATAAGAAAGCAAAATGTAGAATTATTTCCTTTTTTAAAAATTAACTTTGATAATTTGAGTAAATCACAATAATTATCACAATAGTGCCGATAAAATTTGTACACAATTTGGGAAAATTTTGTCTTAAAGGAAAAAAAATTATGAAAAGAAACTTACCAAACATGCTCCCCTTTGAACATTTGGGTCATAAGCGCAGATTTGGGAATCATAAATTGTCAGATTTTCTTTCTTATACTTATTTACGCACAAGCTTTGCTCAGTTATAAAAATGTTAGCTTTTTGTAAAGTATTTGAGTTACGACCTGAAAGCTGTGAGAAGAATTTTTTTTAATTCGAAAAAAATTTGTATTGGAAAAATGATTGCGATGCAAGATATTCTTTTTTAGATTTTATTTCGATTTGTATACGACAGTAATCGAAATAAAATCTAAAAATGAAGTTTGAAATAAAATTTTTACTCAGTAAAAAATTAATCTTAGTCCATAAGACCGCGTATAAATTAGAAAAGAATTTTACTGTCTCTTTAGTAAAAATTTGTTTCTAAAGTTTTAGAACTATAGATTTTAATTTAAAAATAGGGAAATTTTCAATCAATTTGGTTTTAAGATTGTTCCTTTGGTGTAAACTTAAAAATTTGAAATTAATAAAAGAAAAATGGAATATAAATTGCAGACTTACATTTAGAGGACCCCATCCGGAAATAACAGCTTTTTGATTCTTTTTTATAACCATTTTTGCACTCGGTAGGGTTATTGGTTTTATCGTTTTACTTGTAACAAACCTTTCTATTACCTAAATTATATAAAGTAAATAAAAATCTTTTCCACTAAATAAAAAATGTTAAAATATAAAAAAAATGTGTTAAAATTAAATTTTGTAGTATAAAGGAGACAAAAATGCTTCTTACCCTGACTAAAGCAATATCATTTTGCCAAGACTTGCTTTTATATTGAACTTTCTTATGAAAATATATTCTATCAACATAATGAATTGATTTTGGTTCATTTAGTTTTAATGAACCTGCCACAACTTTCAATGTTCTTGAACTCTGTCTGTAGAGTAATTGTTAATATTTTTTTGTAATTGCAAAAATTTTGCTTTATTTTGTGCCGATAGTTAACATATTGGATCTTAATTTAAAAATTATTATTATCTATTATTATCTAAATTTAAAAAAAATAAAAAAAGTGCGACTTTAGGTCATAATGATAATAATTTTTTCAAAGAAAAATTAAATTCTTAATAAATATCTTACAAAATGACACAATGAGCAGCAGTTAATACATATCGACTGCTTATAATAGATCCTCCGCAAATGTGATCATTGAAATAACGACTTTGCAGAGAAACCTGTACAAAATTAGTTTTTAAATTAAAACAAAATAATTATGATTATTATGAGCATAAACATTTTTTTATTCAAAATTTTAAGCATTGAAAATAAGTATAATGAATTTAATTTATACCAAATAAGGAAACTCTCCTTTCTTAGCCTCTGTACCATTAATTATTCTAGGTTCAAGAAAATTTGATTCCAAAACATAAGCTGCAAAAAAAAGAAATAATAATAATTCACTTTACACTTTACCTTATAATATTAAAATATATTCTATTTATTGTTATAATAATTAAAAATAGTTTATTAATTTTTTTAACACATTTCACCTTTTGAAATCGACAGATATCCAATAACCAGAAAAATTAAAAACCGCATTTTTAATTTGTTTAAGAAATATTATTTCTCGAATGCTTTCTAACGAATTATACTAACTCTTGAGCTTTGATCGAATTTTAAGTAAAATGAGATTAGATGTATCGATATTTGATTGCAGCTGATGTAGATATTATTATCTCTCTCAAAAAAAAACTTTGGCCAAAAATTTATATTTATTAGTGAATCATGCTACTAGGTATTTAGAACAATTTTAAATCGTTCATTATCAGAAATTATTTATTAAACAATTACTGAATGTACGTTTCAAAAATTAGTCTACAATTTAGGCCAAAGAACGGAAGAATTAAAACTTATACAGCTTTTTGATTTTTGAATAACAATTTTTGAATATTTATTGAAAATTATAAAACTGAAATTTAAAAGATTTTCGAAAAATAAAAGTAAGAAATTTTCATATACATGATTTATCAACTACATCTTTTGGATAGAAAATTTTTAGTTTCTTTTAGAAAAAAAAATTTGTCTAACTTCAGTTATTTAATAACAATTTTTAACGAAATTATTATAAATTATATTTAGAAATTTATAAAAAAAAAAATTTGAAGACTTTCTATTGCATGATTACAATATTTATTTAAAATAATTTTTTTCTTTTGAAAAATAAATAAATTTGGACTATTTATACTTCTTAATCACAATTTTTTAACAAATCTTCCGTTTTTTCGTAATAAATAAAAAATATTGGCATGCTGTCCACAAAAATTACTACAAATACAGAAATTAAATTTGAACGTCTTTTTCCCAAAATTTTGATCTTTTCTTTCATTCTACATACTTTTTTATTTTTTATTCTTATAGTTTGAATTTCTTATTATTGTTACATAAAAATTTTCTTCTTTTATTTAAAAAGAAACTAAAAATAAAATATAAAGTAAGTTCGTTTAATTTTTTGTTTTTTTTTTAAATATTCTAATGAAAATTACAAAATTTTTTATTTTCAAATAAGATTTTTTGAATAATTTCAGATTTAAACTTTAAAAAAATTCAATTATTAACTAATTTAGTAATTAATTATTCTTGTTTATTAATTTCAAAAATTTTAATACAATTCTTCACAAGAATTCAATTATTTTCTCAAATACAACATTCTTCGTAAGAATTCAATTATTTTTAAAAATAGTTAAATATTTTTGCAAAAATTCAATTATTTTCAAAAAAATTACACGAAAGAATTCAATTTTTTTTTAGTTCGTAATAAAATCTTAGCAAAAATTCAATTATTTTCAAAGCAATTTCACGAAAGAAATCAATTTTTCTCTTAATTCGTTATACAAAATTATAATAGAATTCAATTATTTTCTAAAATATTTAGTAAATTCTTCGAAAAAAATTAATTATATTTATAAATAGTAAAATTCTATGGAAAAATTCAATTATTTTTTAAAAAATTTTAGTAAAATTTCATTAACTTCAATTTTTTATTTTAATTTTTAATAATATTTTTCTAACAAATTCAATTATTTTCTAAAATATTTAGTACTTTTTTTGAAAAAATTCAATTATGTTTATAAATAGTAAAATTCTTTACAAAAATTCAGTTATTTTCAAAAAAATTTCACAAAAGAATTCATTTTTTTTTTTGAATTTGTTATAAAAAATTCCAATAGAATTCAATTATTTCCTAAAATTTTGATAAATCCTTCGAAAAAATTCTATGCAAAAATCCAATTATTTTTAATATAATTTTAATAAAATTTCATAAAATTTAATTTTTTATTTTAATTTTTAATAATATTTTTCTAACAAATTCAATTATTTTCTAAAATATTTAGTAATTTTTTTTGGAAACATTCAATTATATTTATAAATATAGTAAAATTCTATGCAAAAATTCAATTACTTTTAATACTATTTTAATAAAATTTCATGGAAGAATTCAATTTTTTTTTTGTTTTTCTTCGTCAGTATTCAATTACTTTCCTAAGTAATAAAATTTTTAAATGTAATATTACATTTTTATCAAATTTTTAAATATAATTCTTTGCAACGATTCGATGATGTTTAGTATATTAATTTTAAAATTAAAAATATTGAAAAAGAAGAATTATTAAAATTTATGCGTAATTTTTTTAAATTCCGTGCAATTTTCCACAAAATTCTTTGTTTATTTGAGAATTTATTTTTTCTACCATATAGCGATAAAAATTAATTTTTGTTCAAATATTTTGTAATATTATACTTAATTATCATTTAATAAGTTTGCTTAGAATACATTTTATTTGTCTTTTTACATTTATATTATTAGTGGACAAGACTTGACTTTTTTAAATTTATTATTCAACCACTATGCTAAAAATTTATTAAATTGTTTATATAAGATTAAAAAAAAATTAAGCTCAAATATCAATAAAATAATTATTTTATGTATAAAAATGATTATATCACCAAATAATTTAAAAATTGAAGGTAACGATCACTCAAGGACTCGGAGTGATCGTTAACTTCAATTTTTAAATTATTTTCAAACTTTATTAAAAAGATCTGCTTAGGAGAATTTCAAGAAAATTAATTTTAAAAATAAAAGTTAGCACTTTGTATAAATAAATAAATAAACAAACAATAAATTTAATAAAATAATACAATAAATTTACTTATTAAAAAAATAAAAATTCATATATTTATATATATTTTTATTATTAAAAAGTAACAATACAGTTGAAGGAATAGTATAGTTGAGATGAGAATATATATATTTCAGTAATAGAGATTTTCTCCAGAAAGCTTTTTTTTTGGGAATTTTCCTGTCATGTGGGTCTATTATAGATTTTGAAAAAAATTAGACAGCATTTTTTTCTATCCAGTTCAAATATTTGGGCACTCTTGTATAAACAGATGGATAGACTGTCTGAGCACAGCCATAAGACCACGATACAAGTCCAACTAATACTCCATTAATTGTCAACGGTCCACCAGAATCGCCCTAAAATAATAATTTTAGTAGATATTTCGTTCAGTAGACTCACTATTATTACGTTTTGTAAATTAAAAATTAATATTAAAAAAAAGTAATAATAAAAAATATTAATATTAAACATACATGGCATGCTCCTTTTTTTATTAGTGTATCATAGGCACACACTTGAGAATCGTAAATATTTAAACCTGACATTCCATATCTTTCGCTGCATAATGATTGATTAGCTATAAAAATATCCACTAGTAGCAGTTCTAAGGAAGGTGGACCTCCTAACTATATTAAAATATTTGAATTTTAAATCACAAATTTAGGCAAAAATCTTAAAATTAAAAAAAAAATTTAATACCTTATATTAATGTTATCAATTATTAATTAATAATATTATTATTTATTATTAATTAATATTATTATTAATTAATATTATTTTTAATAATATTAATTATTATTGAAAATTTAAATCTTAAACATTAAATATTTTTCAAAATTTACCCATTTTCGGCCAAATCCAGAAACAACGGCTACATCATTATCATTTATCACCATATCCGAATTTGGAAGAATAACATTTTTGGTCTCATTGTTCATTACAAATGGAGTTTTCACCTAATTATAATAATGTGGATATTAGAAAAAATTTCATAAAAAATATTTCATTTAAAAATTATAACTAAAAAATAGTGAATCTTACTTTAACTAAAGCGATGTCATTTATCCAAGAATTATTTGCATTATATGCTTCATGAGTTATTATTTTTTCAACAAAATAAGTGTCTTTTGGTTTTAAAAGATTAATTGTTCCCGCTACTATTTTTATCGAACCGGCATTTTTGCTAAAAAGTATAGTAAAAAATTTAATTTTGAAAAGGTGTAAAAATTAATTATAAAAATAATTTTATTTTTAATTTTGCATGCCAAAAAAATAAAAAAAACTTATTCTTTTGTAAAAGAATTAATTGTTAAACAAATTTTAAACAAAATTTAAAATTTTTTCATATTATTCTTACCCTACAACACAGTGAGCGGCAGTTATCACGTAATTTTCATTTAAAATTGATCCACCGCAAAAGAAAGATGAAGGTTTAGTGTTCGTCTGAAGAGACACCTATTGTAAAAAAATCATTTTTAAAATTAAGATACTACAACGAATTTTAAATGTATTATAATTTATACTTATAATAGTTCTAATTATTATAATTTATAATTTATATTTATAATTTTTTAATAATTTTTTTATAATTTTTTATTATTTTTTTTTATACTTTATTTTTTTACGAAAAAGTCGTTTAAAAGAATTTACTTGATATGGAAGTTCTCCAGGCAATGCTTTTCTTCCATTAATAATTCTCGACTCACTTAATGAATTTCTCTCCAAGTTGAAAGCTGGGTTAATTTTAAACACAATATTAATTAACTAAATTTAATTTAAATATTTTAGAATATTACTAGAATATTATTAGAATATTATTAGAATATTATTAAAATATTATTTATTATGAATTTTATTGAATATTATTTAAATATTATTAGAATATTCTTACCATCAGACGATGCTAATAGACCAAAGGTTAAAATAATGTAAAATTTCATTTTCACTACCATCGAACGAAACTTTCTTGAAACTGTTTTTATAGCGAAAATTTCTTATCATTATTAATGAACGATAAGAATTTGTCTGATACTAATCTCCTAATGTGGAAGTTAGTATTTTTTCCTGTTAGGAAAATTATCAATTTCTAGAAAACAGATTTAGATATAATATTGTTCGTCCTATCGAATCTTTGAAACAAGTTCAATGATTAAGTTGATAAAAATATTTTCAAAAGCAAACTCTGGGTCTAGAACTCTAAATTTGTTATAAGTGGAATTTTTTATTATAAAAATTTAAGAAAGGGTATAAAAAATATTGCTTATTTAATTATAATAAATTGTTTATTTAACTCTATGAATATTTAAACTTTCTGAGTTTTCTGTGATCCAATTAAAAAAAATTTATCACGTTTTACTAACAATGGAAATAAAAAAAATCCAAAAAAGTAAAAAAAAATATTTTCACTTTGGATTTATTTTTTTGGATTTTTTGTCCTAGTTAAAAAATACAAAAAAATTAAAAATCCAATGGAAAAAAATGAGATATAAAAATTAAAATGGTTGCGCCATGAATAAAATTGTCCTTTTATTAAAATATTTTATAAAATAATTGAAATTCTTCTAGAAATTTTTTTAATTATGAAAAGAATTGAAATTTTGTGAAGAATTTTTTTATTTTTGAAAATAATTGAATTTTTGTAAAGAATTTCATCAAAATAGTTGAAAATAATTGTATTTCTTGGAATAATTGTTTTAAAAATTTTAAAAAATAATTGAAATTCTTCTAGAAATATTTTTATTTATAAAAATAATTGAATTTTTGTAAAGAATTTCATCAAAATTGTTAAAAATAATTGTATTTCTTGGAATAATTGTTTTAAAAATGTTTTAGAGAATAATTAAAATTCTTATAGAAATTTTTTTAATTATGAAAATAATTGAATTTTTGTGAAGAATTTTTTTTTATTTTTGAAAATAATTCAATTTTTGTAAAGAATTTCATCGAATTTGTTGAAAATAATTTTATTTCTTTAAATAATTGTTTTGAAAATGTTATAGAATAATTGAAATTCTTATAGAAATTTTTTTATTTATGAAAATAATTGAAATTTTGTGAAGAATTTTTTTATTTTTGAAAATAATTAAATTTTTGTAAAGAATTTCATTAAAATTGTTAAAAATAATTGTATTTCTTGGAATAATGAAAATAATTGAAATCTTGTGAAGAATTTTTTTATTTTTGAAAATAATTCAATTTTTGTAAAGAATTTCATCAAATTTGTTGAAAATAATTGTATTTCTTTAAATAATTGTTTTGAAAATGTTATAGAATAATTGAAATTCTTATAGAAATTTTTTTATTTATGAAAATAATTGAAATTTTGTGAAGAATTTTTTTTTATTTTTGAAAATAATTCAATTTTTGTAAAGAATTTCATCGAATTTGTTGAAAATAATTGTATTTCTTTAAATAATTGTTTTGAAAATGTTATAGAATAATTGAAATTCTTATAGAAATTTTTTTATTTATGAAAATAATTGAAATTTTGTGAAGAATTTTTTTATTTTTGAAAATAATTAAATTTTTGTAAAGAATTTTATTAAAATTGTTAAAAATAATTGTATTTCTTGGAATAATGAAAATAATTTAAATTTTGTGAAGAATTTTTTTATTTTTGAAAATAATTCAATTTTTGTAAAGAATTTCATCAAAATTATTTTTAAAAAAATTGTATTTCTTGGAATAATTGTTTTAAAAATGTTTTATAAAATAATTGAAAATCTTCTAGAAATTTTTTTATTTAAGAAAATATTTGAATTTTTGTGAAGAATTTTTTTATTTTTGAAAATAATTGAATTTTTGTAAAGAATTTCATCAAAATTGTTGAAAATAATTGTATTTCTTGGAATAATTGTTTTGAAAATTTTATAGAATAATTGAAATTCTTCTAGAAATTTTATTATTTATGAAAATAATCGAATTTCTGTGAAATTTTTATTATTTATAAAAATAATCAATTGTTTGCATACAATTTTATTAAAATTTTTTTTAAATTGAATTCTTTTTAGGAAACTTTAATAGATATTGAGAATCATTAAAATTAGAAAAATTTTTGTACAATAATTGAAATTAGGACAAGAATTTTTTTGCCATTTATGAAAATAATTGAACTTTAGAGAAGAATTTTGTTATTTATAAAGGTAATTGGGATTTTTACAAGAATTTTTTTCAAATTTTGAACAGAGTTGAATTTTATAAGAAGAATTTTATATTTTTTTTAAAAATAATTGAATTTCTGCAATTATTTGTAATTTCTCCCCAAAAATTAAATTTTTTTAGTGTTTTTCAACAAAAATTTTAATTAGAAAATTTTTAAATTCTATTATTTTTAAAATTGCTAGTGGCAAATAATAAAATAATAAAAATAATGAAAAATAAATATTTGAAATCATAACTTTGTAGAAAAACTTTTTTTAGAAATCAAAACTTGTTAGAAAAACTTTTTTTAGAAAACAGATTTCAGTAGAAATCGCTGTATTTTAGACAAAAAGGAATTGGAATAAAATTAACATTGCACTAAAAAACTAAATTTCATATTAAAAAAAAATATTAGAAGTATTATTCTATTTATTACTAAACCAGCTGAAAATTAATATTAAATTAAAAATGAATTAAAAATGAATAACGAACAAATATTCTTTAGAATTAGGAATTGTACAAGACAATAGAAAATCATTGGTTTTATTTATTTCATTTCCAATACAGAGACATCATCATCAAAAAGGTCATCAATATCATGACTAGTAACAAATATCTTATTTCCTCTGGCTTCATCACCATTCTCCAGAGAAATTACAGTTTCCTTTAATTTAAATCTGTAAAAAATCATTTCAACAACTAAAACAAAAAATGAAACCACATATCCAGATAAAGCTGTATATAAAAGTAATTTTCCTAAATTTGAAACAGAACCTAAATCCTTGGTATTCAGTAATGTTTTGTCATTGAATTTATTGACACCAAACCAATTTGTTATAATAATATCATGTGAAATATTTCTCTCCCATTTCATTCTCAGTCCAGATGCAACAAAAAGAGAAATTAATTCATCCAATCTTTCCTTGTACGGTGAACTTCTTTCTAACACCAAAACTCTTCGTGTATTAAAAAATTTATCATCAAGAATAGTGCTAACTGGATGTCCAGATTTATCCTTAAGTATATCGACTAATTGTTTAGCGTACGAATTAAATATGATGCAACTGACATTTTTATCCTTAGCGAGCATTGCAATGCAATCACTGTAGACATAATCATTAGGAATTATTTTCTTTGACAGAATTTCTAATGCTTCTGATCCATCATTAAGATATCTGTCAATATTCGTACCACTAATGGGTGTTAAATCCGATTTTGCTAAATCCATAAATGTTTCCATTTTCACATCGTCCGTGTTCTTAATTTTACTAGCAGTTAGACTACCTAGGAAAGTACTCGATAAATAGAAGCCAATTGCAATCAGAAATAAAAATAAAGTTCGTGTAAAATTATCATTTGGTTGTTTGGGTATTGCTACACCCAATACTGTTGCTGCTATGTACTCTGGTTTCCAGGAATTTACTTTTCTTATGACGCTCATTATTGTCCAGAGTACAATTGAAACGATGATAAATAATAAGATTCTTTGGGCTAATTTTTTTAGACTTAAAAATTGCTCTTCTGTATTGTTGTGAATAATTGGTAGTAATGCTACTAGTGGATCCATGTCGATTGTACCCGAATAACCATACAATCCACCTTCGGTTGATGGACGAATATTTATGGTCGTGCTAATGAGAATATTAACCTCATTACTTATGAGTGATCCCAACATTCCCGTTGCTTTATTACCGTTAAAAATTCCAAGAGTTGAATTAATATTCGAATCGATGAATGGGGAAAAATTCATTGCCTCCGATAAGGCATTGAACATATCCATATCAGCTCCACTGTAACTATTTAACTGACCCAATTCGTCGTACATTGGTACACTGTGCGGTGGATAAAAAATTAATCCACCCGTTACTTGATAACCATTAAGATTCAATAGTTTATTTGGAAACCAAACTGTTTTTAAAGAACACTTTTTATGGGAGTACCTTTCCGTGAATGGATTGTAGTAATGGACAAAGGCTACTTTATCGATATTATCAGAACTCTTTAAAGAGCCTTTCAAATTCTTCACGTTTATTTCCAAAATTGTAAAATCAAGATAGCGGATTTTCCACATTTCGCGAAGAAGTATTTTAAAGGATGCTTTTCGTTCTGTTTGGGTAATGAGGATGACATTAGGTCGAGCTTGTCCTGGTGAGAGATTTGTCAAGTAATTTATGGATGTGGAAAAATTATTCGTATGGGTGTCATTAGTGAAGGAATGCGTTAGGAGAAATAGAGATGTCTTCCTTAGACTGAAGAAGACTGGTGACTTTACGGATTGTTTTAGATCGTTCGATGACATTTTTTCCACATCAATTTGAATGTATGTCAAGTTTTTGACTATTCTCACAATTGCCGTTTGTACAATAGACTCAAAATTTAGATTTGCCAACAAGACTGTTTGATGAGGTTTTAAATTGTTTACTATGTAATTGTTTAAATTGCTCGTACATTGGTCACTGATTATTTGTCCACTGACCACTAGTGTCATCAATGAGATGATGGAATAGTTACTTAATTTTTGGAGAATCATGTTTTTTAATTATTTCACCTGGTAAGAGAAGATAGTTAGCAAAGAAAAGTTAGGAAATACTGTTTTATGATAGAACTTCAAGTAACTGGTAAATGCAAAATTAGTAACTTGTGTTGTTAAATTATAGTTCACTTCAAAAAGTGGTTATAGTGACAATTGTGTATGCAAACATAAAAAAATTGTAGTTTTCTTGTTTATTTTCGTTGGCAGTATTTTCAAGATGTACATAAAACATTATGCTTCAGGGTTGAATGCTAATTTAACAAATTGTTGGGAATAAGAATTTTATGTTTAAACATATATTAGTTCAAACAAATATATCATTTTGCAAAATGTATTGTGAACAACTTGTTGATTGAGAAAATAATAAAAAATTATTAATTGCTGTGGCCAAACCATTAATTTAATTAGGACAAACTTTACCTGAAATTGGTTTCAAAATTTTTGATAAGTATGAAGCTAGAGTATGAGCAGATGAATCTACAGATGAAACAATTCATCTCAATGTTAAAACTGGTTTATAAAAATTTATTTTATTTATAATCAGATTGTTAATACTCTCAAGGTAATGAATATTATTTCTTTTTCTACAAATACACATGATTACGATTTTTTTCAGTAGGAAATAATCAGTTCTCTTAATTATTACTAATTTTATTTATTAAAAAACGCTTTAAAAAAGTACATAAGTTATTCTAACTAGGCATTAATATATTATCAGAAACTTTTGTAAAATTTAAACCGCATGTGCTGCGATCCAATCCAAAAAGTCCGTAACTCTAGTATAAACAGTAGGATAGTCGGTTCTGGCACAACCATTATCCCAAGAAACTAGACCCACTAGGGCTCCATTAACAGTCAATGGACCACCAGAGTCACCCTAAAAATCAAAAATAATATTGAAGAAGAAATATTACTATAATTAAAGAAAGAGGGAATGAAAAAATATTAGTTACATTGCATGATCCCCTCTTGACTTTAGGATCGTAAGCACAAATTTGACTATCGTGAACATTAATACCGAAATCGGCGTATTCTTTCACGCAGTAGGTTTGATTGGCAATAAAAATATCAGCTCGTTGTAAATGATCCGTAGTTGGTCCTTCAAACTGACAAGAGAATCATTTCATTAAAAATATTATATTTTTTTAAAACAGGCAATAAAAAATACTGAGAACTGAAAATTTTACCCAAAGTCTACCCCATCCGGAGACAACTGCTTTTTGATTAGGCTTAAACACGGCATTATGATGAGGAAGAGGAATAGGTTTGATTTTATTAGTCATGACGATTGGTTCCTTTACCTATATCAAGTTCAAAACATTTTTTTTAATTAACAATTAATAATTAATTCTTGGACAAGCTTCTTCTTTTATATAACTAACACCAAAATTAATATAATATATTTTTTGTTTAATTCTACAATATTTATAAGCATAAACTTACTTTTAGTAAAGCAATATCATTCTCCCAAGGGCCACGTGTATTATATTCTTTATGCGAAATAATTTGTTCTACGAGGCGAACAGATTTTGGTTCGCTTAATTTTAATGTACCAACGATGACTTGTATGTTAGCTGCTTCTTTACTGAAAGTAGAAAGTTTTTTTTAGTGAAATTTGATTAATTTCTTTATTTAAGGTCCTTGAAGCAAGGCCACACAAATATTAGTATTTGAAAGTAAATATTTTTTTGTAAATAAATATTTCTAGGGTTTAACAGTTTAGAAAAAAAGGTCTTACTCAAGAACACAGTGAGCTGCAGTGATCACATAGTTCTCGGTTAAAATTGAACCTCCACAAAAGTGTAAATTTCGATTTTTGGTTTGAAGTGAGACCTACGGAATTAATTTCAATTTGAGTTACTATTTCTTTAATATTTTATAAGCTGACTTTTGCAAATTTATCAATTTTACCTGGAACGGAAATTCTCCAGGTTTTGCATCTTGTCCGTTGATGATTCTGTGTGTCAATAAGTCCCAGTCAAGAACAGCAGCTATCAAAATTGTTATAGATTCTTATTTCCATTTAAAGTATTTAATAGAAGATTTATAAATTACAAAATAGGTAAAAATAACTTAAGTTTATGAATATTATACTTTTTTTAAAAATTACTTACCCTGGGAAACAGCTAGGAGGCTTAGACCAAAGAACACAATATATTTCATTTTTTAATTTTTTTCCGTTCCAAGACTGTGCCTTACTTCTTCTAGGTTCACTAATTTATACTCATTAAATCAAGATAATTTAAGTAAATATGTTATTGTATTTGATTAGATGTAATGTTTTTATAGCAAAAATTCCAAATCATGATTATTGAACGATAAGAATTTGTCTGATATTGATCTTCTAATGTGGAAGTGAATGTTTTTTCCTTTTCGAAAATTTCAATCAAATTTAAGCAATTTTAAAAAAATTTGTCATCCTTCGTAAAATTAGGAAATTTTATTGTCCTTTAAGCTCCATTATAAATTCAAAATTGAAAAACATACAAATTTTAAATGGATATTTTTCAAGTACAACTATCGAGAACACGTTTCTGAAACTTTTTGTTCTATTTGAAAAGCGTTATGGCAGAGAAAAAATTCTTCGGAAAAAAATTATGTACATTAAAAAACGGGATTTTTTTTAGTATGTTTTAAAAAAAGAAGGGTTTAATATCATTTTTTGAAAATTTTGACCACGCCATTCGAAAGAGCGACCCGAAAAAAAATTGCTTTCATCAAACCTAATTTAATCTAATTTCATTTAGACAAATTTAATTTAGACAAATTTTACAAAAATTGGTTTCAAAATTTTTGAAAAGTATGAAGCTAGATTATTAGTAGGCGAACATACAGATGAAACAATTGATCTCTATGCACTGATCTCCATTTTAAAACTGGTTTATAAAATATTATTTATAATCAGATTGTTACTCACAAGGTAACGAATATTATTTCTTTTTCTACAAATACACATGATTACGATCTTTTTCAGTAGGAAATAATCAGTTCTTCTTAATTATTGATAATTTCTTTTATTAAAAAATGATTTACAAAAGTACATAAGTTATTCTCTCTAGGCATTAATATATTATCAGATATTCTTAAAAAATTTAAACCGCATGTGCTGAGATCCAATCCAAAAAGTCCGTTACTCTAGTATAGACAGTAGGATAGTCGGTTTTGGCACAACCATTACCCCAAGAAACTAGACCCACTAGGACTCCATTAACAGTCAAAGGACCACCAGAGTCACCCTAAACATCAAAAATAATATTGAAGAAGAAATATTCCTATAAAATTGAAGAAAAAGGGAATGAAAAAATATTTCTTACATTGCATGATCCCCTCATGACTTTAGGATCGTAAGCACAAATTTGACTGTCGTGAATATTAAGACCGTGTTCGGCATATTTTTCCACGCAGTAGGTTTGATCGGCAATGAAAATATCAGCTCGTTGTAAATGATCCGGACGTGGTCCATTCAACTGCCAAGAGAGTTATTTCATTAAAAATATTATATATTAAATAATAACAATAAATAGCTGCAATAAAATAACTGATAACTGAAAATTCTACCAAAAGTCTACCCCATCCAGAGACAACTGCTTCATGATTTGGTTTAAATACGGCATTATGATGGGGAAGAGGAATAGTTTTGATTTCCTCACTCATGACAATTGGTTCCTTCACCTATATCAAAATCAGAAAATTTTGTATCCATTAATTAACAATTAATTTAATTCTAAATTCTTGGCCAAGCTTTTTCGTCTCTGTAACTAACAACATAAGTAATATAAGATATTTTTTGTTTATTTCTACAATAGTTATTTATGAGCATAAACTTACTTTTAGTAGAGCAATATCATTCTTCCAAGCATCATATGGATTATATTCTTCATGCGTAATAATTCGTTCAACAAGGTGAACAGATTTTGGTTCACTCAATTTTAATGTACCAACGATGACTTGTATGTTAGCTGCTTTATGACTGAAAGTAGAAAATTATCTAAATCTAGTTAAAATTTTTAAATTTCTTTATTTTTTAAGGGCTACACAAATGTTCGTGTTTGAAGGTAAATATTTTTTTCTGTCAATCAATATTTCAAGGTTTGTAATAGTTTAAAAAAAAGTGTCTTACGCAGAAACACAGTGAGCTGCAGTGATCACATAGTTCTCGGTCAAAATTGAACCTCCGCAAAAGTGGAAAGTTAGATTTTTTATTTGAAGTGACACCTAAGGATTTAATTTCCATTTGAGTTACTATTTCTTTAATATTTTATCGGGTAACTTTTGTAAAGTATATATTATTAATTTTACCTGGTACGGAATTTCTCCAGGTTTTGCATCTTGTCCGTTGATGATTCTGGGTGTCAATAAGTCCCAGTCAAGAACAGCAGCTATCAAAATTGTTATAGATTCTTATTTCCATTTAAAGTATTTAATAGAAGATTTATAAATTACAAAATAGGTAAAAATAACTTAAGTTTATGAATATTATACTTTATACTTGAATATTATACTTATTATACTTTTATTAAATGACTTACCCTGGGTAACAGCCAGGAGGCTCAGACCAAAGAACACAATATATTTCATTTTCAAATTTTCCGTTCCAAGACTGTGCCTTACTTCTCCTAAGTTTACAAATTTATACTCATTTAATCAAGATAATTTAATTAACTTGGTTATTGTATTTGATTAGATGTACTGTTTTTATAGCAAAAATTCCAAATCATTATTATTGAACGATAAGAATTTGTCTGATATTAATCTTCTAATGTGGAAGTGAATGTTTTTTTCCTGTTTAAAGGAATTATCAATTTCTAGCAAAATAATTTAGATTGATTGACATTGATCGCCTTGTCGAAAAATATAAATAATTATTGAAACAAATTCAATGATAATAAAATATTTTCAAAAGTAAACTCTGGGCCATGGTTGATGTAGATTTGTAATAAATAGAATTTTTTATATTTAAAAAATGGTATAAAAATATTTTTTATTTCACTATAAAAATAAAAAATTTTTTAAATTCAAGATTTTTCTTAAATTTTAAAAAAATCAAACATTGGATTCGCAATCATCAACCCCAAAAACCCCCGAGTAACAAATTTCAATGAGATTTGAGCAATTTTAAAAAATTAGTCCGCCGTTTTGAATTTTGAGAATCTGATATCAGATTCGTAATCAGCGACCCCGAAAACCTCCGAGTGACAAATTTCCATCAAATTTGAGCAATTTTCAAAAAAATTTGTCATCCTTCGTAAAATTAGGAAATTCAAGCGCCATTTTAAATTCAAAATCGAAAAAAATAAAAATTAGAAATATGTTTGTTTAAATCAAATTTAAAATATCTTTGCTAGTCAAACATATCCAAGTTTAATTGAAACATATTTTTTAGTTAATTTGAAGAAATAATTATATTTAACTCAAACATAAGTTATGGTTGATTTTTAATTATTTATAATCAACTTTGAAGTTTGAATCAAACATAAAATTTTGAAACATAATTTTTGTTTAAATCAAAACAGAAAATATTTTGGAATTAAACATAATTATTCAAACAAATATTATTTTTGAATCAAAGCAGTAGATATTTTATTATTTTCTATATATTGAGATTAAGCTTATAAACTAATTTCAATTAATGAATATCACTTAAAATTATTTTTCTATTTGAATTAAGTATGTTTTCTCAGTGCATGATTATACTGTCTTTTTCAGTAGGAAATAATCATTATTCTTAATTATTAATAATTTCTTTTATTAAAAAATGATTTAAAAAAGTACATAAATTATTTTCGCTAGGCATTATCAGATTATCAAATATTTTTAAAAAATTTAAACCGCGTGAGCTGCGATCCAATCCAAAAAGTCTGGAACTCTAGTATAGACTGTAGGATAGTCGGTTTTGGCACAACCATTAGCCCAGGAAACTAGACCCACAAGGACTCCATTAACAGTCAAAGGACCACCAGAGTCACCCTAAACAAAAGAGGAAAAATTTAAAAAATTATATTGAAGAAGAAATATTACTATTGAAGAAAAAGGGAATGAAAAAATATACTTACATTGCATGATCCCCTCATCACTTTAGGATCGTAAGCACAAATTTGACTGTCGTGAACATTAAGACCGAATTCGGCGTATTTTTTCACGCAATAGGTTTGATCGGCAATGACAAGATCAGCTCGTTGTAAATGATCCGGAGTTGGTCCATTAAACTGCCAAGAGAATCATTTCATTAAAAATATTGTATTTCTTTAAAACAGGCAATAAAAAATACTAAGAACTGAAAATTTTACCAAAAGTCTACCCCATCCGGAGACAACTGCTTTTTGATTAGGCTTAAACACGGCATTATGATGAGGAAGAGGAATAGGTTTGATTTCATTAGTCATGACGATTGGTTCCTTTACCTACATCAAAATCAGAAATTTTTTTAATTATCAAATTGACAATTAATTAAATTTTTTAATTCTTTTTACAAGCATTTTCGTTTCTGTAAGTTATAAGTTGAGTTTTATTTCTGTAGTTAACACGAAAATTAATATAAGATATTTTTTGTTTAATTCTGCAATATTTATGAGCATAAACTTACTTTTAGTAAAGCAATATCATTCTTCCAAGCATCACGTGGATTATATTCTTTATGCGTAATAATTTGTTCAACGAGGTGAACAGATTTTGGTTTACTCAATTTTAATGTTCCAACGATGACTTGTATGTTAGCTGCTTTATTACTGAAAGTAGAAATTGTTTTATGTCAAGTTAAAATTGTTTAATTTTTTTATTTAAGGGACACACAAATATTAGTATTTGAAAATAAATGTCCTTTTGCAAATAAATATTTCTAGGGTTTAACAGTTTAGAAAAAAGGTCTTACCCAACAACACAGTGAGCTGCAGTGATAATATAGTTCTCGGTCAAAATTGAACCTCCACAAAAGTGGAAATTTTGATTTTTGGTTTGAAGTGAGACCTACGGGATTAATTTCAATTTGAGTTACTATTTATTTAAAATTTTAAAAGCTGACTTTTGCAAATTTATTAATTTTACCTGGAACGGAATTTCTCCAGGTTTTGCATCTTGTCCGTTGATGATTCTGGGTATCAATAAGTCCCAGTCAAGAACAGCAGCTATTAAATTTTTTTAGATTGTTATTTTTATTTAAAGTATTTAATAGAAGATATATAAATTACAAAATAGGTAAAAATAACTTAAGTTTATGAATATTATACTTTTTTTAAAAATGACATACCCTGGGTAACAGCCAGGAGGCTAAGACCAAAGAACACAATATATTTCATTTTTTAACTTTTTTCCGTTCCAAGACTGTGCCTTACTTCTTCTAGGTTCACTAATTTATACTCATTTAATCAAGATAATTTAATTACAATTAACTTGTAGTTAATCACTTTTCGAGTAAAGCCTTTTGATTAGATGTGCATTACAGATTTAAATTATTTCCCAATTAATTTTGTTATATTCTTTCATCAAGATGGATATTTTTGATAATTATTTGATTAAAAGGTCTTCAAAGATATTGAAATTTATTGTTATTTATTTATATTTTTAATATTTTCTATATTTAGTTTTAATTGAGACCCTGCTTTGTGATTCAGTCGCGAAGAACACTATGTCTCATCTGAAATGGTAGAAAAATCTCTAGGCATTTGTTTATTAAATGTTGGTTTAGTTACAATTTGTCGACATTTGTCTCTTTGCATAGTAAGTCAGATATAGAAAACTTGGTCATAATCCCAAATATACTTAAACTATGATGATATATTTTTTTCAGTGCTTTTTGGAGCCGTTGTTTACAAATCTGTTGACAGATTTTCAAAATTCAAAATAGCGGATCCAAAATGGCGACTAATTTTTCAGAAACTACAAAAGGAACTTTTTTTTTACATGGGACTTATTACTCGGATTACAAATCTGAAGTTATTTTTAAAAAATTCAAAATGGCAGATCCAAAATGGTAGACAGACATTTTTTTGAGATGCATGACCTAAATTTTGGGTCAGCATTTTTGAATTTCTAAAAAATAACATTAGATTCGTAATCAGTGACCCCAAAAGCCCCTAGTAATAAGTTTCATGAAAAAAAGTTCCTTTTGGCGTTTCTGAAAATTTTTCCGCCATTTTGGATCCGCCATTTTTGATTTTTGATAAATAACTTCAGATTCGTAATCAACGACCCTACAAGCTTTTAGGTAATGAGTTTCAGAATTATTCAAGTTGTTTTTAGCTTCTAATTTATGAAACAATTTTGAAATGTCCGGATATCTTAAAATTTTTGATTTTTGACAGTCGATATGACATCACCAATTAATTTTTTTTGTTGGAAAAACGCCCACCGGCATTTTGAAGTACACGAATGTATGAATCTTTTTTAAGCCATTGATTACCTAAATCCATCCGCAGCCAATTTTTTTTCTAGCTCTGTTCTTGTTGACGTGGAGTGTGCCATAAATATTTTTAAAAAATCTTTCCTCGAGATTTTACTATTTTCTGTAAAATAGACTCATCTGGGAGAAAATAATTTTGTTGTTTGACGTCATTATAATTATATTATTTAAGATTATAAATAAATAACAATTAAGATAATTATATTTATTCACGCGGCCATTAAACTTGAATGTTTTGTTTATATTTGTACATTAAAATTAAGATGAATAGGATAGGGTAATACCTGTTATCAATGAATGATTAATGATGATTTATCCAGTGAGATAATATTAATTTCCAATAATTTTTTCCCTCAGATAAATGCGTTTATCGATTGGATTAATTGTTGAAGTAATATCAATTAATTTAGGCGAAACCTTTCTTGCAAAAAAATAATACTATAGAAAAAAATTAATACCGAATTACTAATAATAAATTACATAAAAGAATTTCTATTTGTAGACGAGGAAGAAGAAGAATGACTGTAAATCCGTGAAATGTAGTTTCACCTTTGTATATGAAATAACATTAAGTGAAGAGTTTAAAAGAAAAACGGCGAACAATGAGGTATTGTAGAGAACGCTCTTTATTTTTTGGGAACTTCCGTTTGATAAGAATTAATTTAGGTCATTGAAATTTATTGTGATATTTTCGCTTGTTATCAACACCACAAGTTTTCTATAATTATTCCAAACACATCGTCTATATGCATATCATTCTATACAAAGTAGTTTGAATTTTGATTAGGGATTCTTCTTTTTGATGAACTTATTTTCTTTTCCTGAAGAATTTCGATAAAATTAAAAACGTTCGGCTTTTGAAAGTAACTACACTTCTTGTTTACTTGAAGATTAGTTATCCTAAATATATCATAGAAGTCTTGAAAAAATTTTTAATACCAACAATTTTATTAATTTACAAATTTCATGAATGGAAGTGTTTTACATTAAAATTTAATTTACAATTTAATTGTAACGTTACAATAGTCAAGAAAATTAGATCACGAAGAATGTATTCTAATCCAGTCTAAATATTCTGGTACTCTAGTGTAAACTGTAGGGTAATCGGTTTTTGCACAACCATTCGACCACGAAACAAGACCTACAAGAAATCCTTGAACAGTTAAGGGACCACCGGAATCGCCCTGGAATTATAAAACAATTATTTTTCAATCTGCTTCTAAAGACAAACAGATCTGGGGAAAGTGATTAAAATTAAAAATTTAAAAACTAGTTTAACTTAGAAGACTTTTCTAAATGGATAAATAGTGTAAATAAAAATGTCAATAGTTGTATTATACCTTACAAGATCCTTTCCTAATGTCAGGGTCATAGGCACAAATATGAGTAGGATAAATAAAATGTCCATGATCTTCATAAACTGCTCTACAATAATTTTGATCAGCTATACGAATTTTAGCTCGTTGCATATGATCGGGTCTAGGTCCTTTGTACTGTGGAAATTTTCATAAGTAATTATTTTCATTTCCATAATGAGGTCCTAACCCAATTAGGAACTCAGCCTTTTTTTATCATTTTCTTTCGTAGGACCTAATCTTTATAAAGGTTCAAGGTCCTATTTTCCATTATTTTGGAAATTGATCTAAAGATCCAGCTTCCAATATTAGGGAACGGATCTTCCCTTAAATCTTAAATCCAATGTTACAAAATACAATAAAAATGCAAAACTTACTTGAAGTCGACCCCAACCAGAAACCACAGCATATTCATACGCATCAATGACCATATTATAATAAGGAAGAGGAATTTTTTGTATAGTGTTGCAAAGTATAAAACGGTTTTTTACCTACATGAAACAAAAGTTTAGTTTTAAACGTATTTTTGATCATTTTTAGACAGGCAATTGTACTTACTCTGAGTAAAGCAATATCATTTCTCCAGGAATCGGTTCTATTGTAAAATTTATGAACAATTATTTGAGAAACATAATGAACTGATTTTGGCTCACTTAATTTTAGAGTTCCAGCTATTACTTGTATGTCAGATGCATTCTTACTGTAAAGATTAAAATTTAAAATTATTCATTTCAACAAGATCAACTGTTGGTAAAAATAAATCACTTATAAATACATATGGAATCTGAAATAATAAAATAATTATACCTTACTACACAGTGCGCTGCTGTTATTACGAAAGCTTCATTTAAAATCGATCCTCCACAGAAATGGAAATTTTTGGCAATTTTTTGAAGTGATACCTGTGGTAAGAAACATGTTTTGAATTTTGAACATTTACAGTAGTAATTGAAAGTGATCAGAAGTGTCACGTAACGCCTCTGCCCAAATTGTTTTGTATCGTTAATATTTATTATTTTCAAAATCTTGATTTCTAAATTTGATGTTTTTGGGCAGAAATTATTAGCCATTTTTCTAAGTAATTTATTTTCTAAAGTTACAATTTTTTGGATATTTGCACTACTCCAGACAGGAATAACCTAAGTGACGATTTGTTTGATTAAACTTTTGTACAAAATTACTTTATTTTTAAAAGTAAGTTTGCTTTTTCTATTAATAATACTATATAGCACTCCCGTCATTTTTTGGCCTTTGTACATGTCTAAATATGGGCCCTATACTTTAATCTATTGTCCAAAGTTAAACATAAGTTCATAAGTTATATTTAATACTGTTCGATTTTTTAATATCTATTTTATGTATACAGTAATTTTTATTTCATCTTTATTAATCTCTTTGTCGCGTTAACTAAAAATAATAAATTCAGTCTTATTAGCAGTAATCTCAAATTTCCATCTATGGTAATATTTTACAAGTACATCCAAATGTGTCTGAAAATATTTAGTTGCTTTATATTTTTTCCAAGAAGTGGAAAACACGGCTGTATCATCAATATTGACAATTTTGTATTCTCACTTTTTGGTATATCGTTCAAATAAATAAACAATACTGGGCCTAGAATAGACGCCTGAGGTACTCCGACTGCGAGACTTCAAGCTGCGCTCAGGCTTTTATACGTTTGCCCTACGCGGAGATGGTGGGGACCGAGTGTCGCTCGGAAGTGGGGGACTCTCGGGCGCTGATTGGTTACACGCCTGGTCAGGAGCGGCGCATGATGAAATTTCGCCCTAAACTCAATAATATTCAAACGTTAATTTATTTTCAAATAGAAATAATTATTTTACGTTTATAAAGTATGTACATGGCGATACGGAACTTCACGTACATATTCAGAACACATGACGCAAAAAGCAAGAAAATACCGAACTGCTTTTTAGAAATTAAAAAAATAATTTATAATATTAATTTTTTTTATTATAACTGCAAAGAGATTGTTAACATTTCAATATTTAAAAATAAAAATAGAGTGGGGTATTTAAACAATAGAGACAACTGTGGATCTAGCAATAATAAACTCTATTAATTGTATAGCTTATCCTTCTTCTTACCTAAGCATTGGACCTTTACGTAAATGTTTCAGTTTGTGTTCTGAGTTCCTGTTACAAGGTTGTATAATATTCGAAAATAAAATCAGTTCTTAAAATAAAAATTATTTAATATTTGCTTCAAACTATTTATAAACTATTTAATTTTTATATTATTTTTAAGAAAGACGAAAAAAAACTATTCAATTCTTTCTCGGAATTCAATATCTAAATTTAAAATTCTAAGATTTAAATAATATAAACTGATTAATATTGCCAATTGAATAAAAATAAAAATTAAATGAATCCAATTGCATTTAATAATATTTGTTATAAGTTTATTTAATTTTAAAATTACTTGCATTTTTTTCCTCGCTTTTTTCCCCATCTTATTAAAAATTACCTGGTAAGGAATTTCTCCAGGTTTGACATCTTCACCATTAATAATTTTTGGATCCAAATAATTGCTCCTTAATGTTCCAGCTATCAATTTTAATAAGTTTATTAATTTTACAAGTAATACATAATATTCTTTTACTTTGAAATTTTCAATTTAAATAGATAAAAAATTTAAATAAAAATTCTTTTTATCAGCACATTTTTAAATTAAAAATATGTTTCGAAAAATTATTATAATTACCGTTGCAAAAACTTATGAGGAAAATACTTAGAAACACACTAAATATAATCATTGTCTAACTTTTGGTAATCTAGAATGACGACGTATCTTTGATTATACTTTTATTTATATACCTATTCGTCTGTTGATAATAGAGTATCATTTTTGAATGAAGATTAGGATTTGATAATTTCAAATGTGCTATTCGAATTATTTCGATTAATATTAATGTAGAAATGGAATTTCTTTTAGAAAAGTCGAAATTACATTTTTTTTAAAAAAAAGATTAATTAATTTTTAAACTAACAATCAGAAGGCGATAATAAAATTATTTAAAGTTTAGAAAACAATGAATAAAATGTATTTTGAGAAAATAAAATTTATTTTGACAAAATAAAATGTATTTCTATGAAATATTAAATAGCATTTGGAATACGATTATTAAATAAAAATGTCACACACACACACAATATCGTTAATATGTTGAAAAGAACATTTTTCTATTTTGCATTTACTCAAAGAGAAAGACTTTCATTGAATTTATACCTTTCAAAGTGTTTCAAGCCGTTTCCTTTGCTGAGGGTGCTTTGAAGTATTTAAAAAAAAAAAAAAAAAATTCGAAACGAAATTCCACTACTCACAGAAATGTCAAGAATATAATTCTATTTGCACAATTTATTTTGTTCGTTTACTAAAGACATATTTCTTAAGAGTGCATATATAGGTAGAAAAAAAAAGAAAAAGCCCTTGACAACAAATATATATTTGTAGAGATATTGATATTTGACAGAGGTCTAAAATTGAACCAGATGCCACGGGTTGGGAGAGAGTTGAGAGGAGGAGTCGTGCGCTGATCGATCCGTCTCTAAAACGAATGTTGCATCCAGAACCACCTGCGTCTTCAAAAGCTCCACCTGCAATTGGTATATAACTATCAAAATACCGCAAGTTATACCTTTTGATTTGCAAATTGGGTCAAAATATATTCAACATTATCATTGAAGTTCGAAATATATTAGGGGAATTACTTTTACTAACTTGAAATGCTTTCAAATGCGATATGGAACATTTGCTCAATGTACGAAATGAATTTTCAAGTTAAAACTTTTCCCTGTGAGAGAGATCATAAAATTTTTACTATCTTCTAAAAAATATAATGAGATAAAGAATAGAGGAAAAGTTACTTCTAGATACTAGAAGGTGCATTAAAAATTTTTCTCTAAATGGGAAAAATGTTATTTGAAAATTCATGATCATGTTTTGCAGCATTATTTGTCGGAGATGAAAAACATTTTTAGATCATTCTTAAATGTGGTTTCTTGCCCAGTGGACTCGAATACTATTGAGGGCCAAATCATTAAAAAAATGTCTTATAAAAATGCCTTTATGGCAAATGTCACCAAAGCAGTTGGGAGTATGGATTTGGAGCAGTTAGGAGTTCAAGAGGAAACACTTGATATCTGACATAATCACTCAAGCAGGGATCCCAGGGGTCTTCCACCTACGAATTTTGAAGTCTGACGGTAGTTCCAAAGGAAAATTGTTCAAGCAAGGACGGAAGTGGTTTTTAGTGGGTCGATCAAGACAAGAGTGATCATCCGTACATAATCTTGGAATCCAGATTTCTGCATCCAAAAATCTGACAACGGATTTTTCACTTGTTCCAAAAGATCCAAAAATAGTACCCAATCGAATACTTAAGGCTAAGCTAGACTAATTAGAAGTGCTGCTAGGTATTTTTCAGGTAATTAGACGTTCACTGTGAGGAGTGCTTCTTTAATTCTTTGTCTTGGTTTCATGATTGAAACATAACAATTTAATTTTTCACAAAATTCCAACTCTTCTTATTACAGATTCTCTGGAGTCTTTTCTTGTCAGGGTGTCTCTTCGTGGACCACCACCTTTCAGACTGTTCAACCGAACTAACAGCATTTTCGCTCCGTGCTTTGATTTTTAACTTCTCCAAAAAGTAGAGAATTGCATATTTCGTACAATGACCTTTGCTGCTGAGTCAATTAATGCCACCTTGCACTTTATATTGGTAAATTCAAGTCCAGACTTTGGTGCAATCTGTGTTGAGCAATCTGATAATTATTTTGTAATTTTGGGTCTAAATGATCTGTTTAATAGCAAATTAGAGGTTTCAATTTTAATTATTTCTCGATGATCAGGATTCTCTCTAACTCGTCTAAAAGATCTTTGATTGTTTCTCGTGACCAACTCCGATTTCTTATTGGAAATCCACGATCGCACTGATGAAGAAACAAAGAGTATTTTTCTGCAGATGAAGTTTCAAAATACTTCGTACATTTTACTAATCAATAATTCCATCCTTCCACTTGTAGCAAAATTATTTGTATTGCTGCAAAACTTTTCTATATTTGTAATTAACAGAATTGTGCGGTTATTTGATAGACAGTTAGGTGTTGACATATTTCTTAGGTTGACACAATAATTGAAAAACGATTCGAGTTGGAATTTTGATGAACGACAGTTGACAGTAGATATATTAATGGATTCTTTTCAATATATTGTATCAAGGGTTCCGTTGTTTCAATTACAGTATACAGGAGTATTTGTATCGAAAACCACAGGAACATATAGAGAATTTATGATTGCAATTGATTGGATTGTCTACAAGCAACAATAAACCAACTACGTGATTTACACAATATTCTTTGAATGAACAATCAAAGGTTTTTAAAACAAACAAGTTTATTCTTAATAAACTAAAATAAAAGCACGTGAATTTCCATGTTTCGAGATAAGTCTACATTAATATGTAAATCAGCTAACTAGGTATATGCGGATCAGTTGGATTTCTTTAATAAATCTTTGTCAAATTTAGATTAGCATGTGCCTTTGTTTTGACAAATATCATAAAACATATCTAAAAGTTCGCACTAACAGCAAACTCTTCCTATATATAAAATGTAAAGAAAAAAATAAAGTTTTTTTTATGAGAGTTACACGTGTATCATGTCAATTCCATATATACTCGAAAAATTTTATACTTCGTTGAAAGCATCCTCGTGTTCAAATTTATATTTTCCAAGAAGATTCTCTCTGCCTTCAGCAGGAACAAAAATGGTAAAAGTTTCTAAAATAATAAAAAAAACTTGTATATAAGATGCGTATCTCTATATCATTTAATATTTACTTTTATCAATAGAAAACTTTGCAAGAAAAAAATATCCTTCTTTGTATTATTTGATGAACATATTCTTTCAACCACTGCGTGAATTTCTAAATTAATAAAAAGTTCATTTACATTTTTCTTGCAAAGAAATATAATATTTTTTCTCTTTTTCATGAAACTCGAGTATAAATTTAAAAAGCTTTTCTTAAGTGATATAATATTGTCTACTATGAACGTCATCTGAATATATTTTATGAAGCTTAAATTACAATACTTCAAAGTTATCATAAGTAGGATCGTATAACAAAAAAAAAATCCACTTAAAATAATTCACCTTTTGCAAAATGTCACGATTTTCATTTTCCTTTTACATTTTTTTTCTTCTTTATACTGACATTGTTTGCAGTACTTTTATTATAACACCACTAGACTTCGCTCTATTTTCTCCACGTTGGATTCGTTTGAAAAATTTAATGGAAAATACAAGAAAGTACGTCTAGGGAATTCTAAGCAAGATGTATGAAAAATGAATTGGATTCTCGAGAAGTTTTTTACGTGTCGAGATTTATTAGTTATTTAGATTTTGAAATAATTTTAAAAGACAAGAAAAATGGACTAATTGATTAAATTACAATTAGTCGTGACTAATTACAGAGAGGATTGTTAATAAATAAAATTGAATTATTAATAATTTACATAGATGTAAATAATGATGATGAGGTGCATAATGAAAAGCTAACGAGAATTTCCCAATTATTTTGACTAATTATTAATTAATTTATTCATAACAGAGATGTACATATAATCAGAGCGAGAATTGTATAAAAATCCCCTTTTGGAAATAAATTCATAATTTAAATTCATTTTAGGTAGAATTATTAACGATCAATTAAAGTGCATTAAGCTCATTATGATCCTTTGCCTTGCAGAATTTTCCATTCTGATGATTCTTTTGATCAGTGGGATGTGAATTCACCTCTAAGGTGGAACAACAACCTGGTTGTTGAGAAAGTGCAACGTCAATAGTGGAACGAAAGCTCGTAAACTTTGTTACCGACTGTCGCATTGAGCTTTTATCACTCGAGTGAAGAGAATGCTCTGTTGGTTAAGCGTCTTTTCAACAGAAGATATAAAAATTAAAATTTATCACATGTTTAATAAAAAATAAAAGAATTTTCTTAAAATTAGAATTAAAGTGACACAAATAGGCTAAGAAAGTATAAAAATGTTTCTGGACAAATTATTTTGAAATCTCTTGATACCGACCGTAGATTTCAACCTAAAATTGAAATATTGACGATAGGGTACTAGAAGATGAAAACTTCTCCACCTGGTGGCACTGTAAGTTTGCAAAAATAAAATCTGAGATTCAACTAATTACGCTGATTTCGGCACTGGGACCAAATTTTCTCGAATTTAGATAATTATCATCTAATCATCTTCCAAAATCGAAAAAATTTTCTTCATAATTTTTATTCTTTGAAATGTTAAAATAATTTTTTATCTTTTGAGATTATTTTTCTGTGGGTCCGGTCGAACCTCCCCCTGAGCTATTAAGTAGCCAACGTGCTTGTTAGTAGTTCTGTGACAAGTTAGAGATTTCAGAATCGATTTATCCGTCCCCTCAAATAACTAATCTCCGAATCATACTTCCTGCACAGTTTTTAAAAAGTTATCTTTTGACAAATGGCAATTCTGATTACATTGTTATTTTAAAATCAAACAGAATTTTATGAACGAAAATTTAAAACATCAGTCCCCTCAGCACTTGAAATAAAAATGGGCCAAGTTGAAGAGAAAATTGTGATTTCAACAGTGTACGAAAACTGCATTGCAATACCACAACTGTAGGGCTGACCGGCCAATTAGTTTTTCTAGAGCCCTTGAATAGCGCCGATTCACAGTATACGCGAAGATCTGCAAATACCACTTCAAGTCTGGAACCAAGGGTAAATCCAATTTATTTTACCATTGGAATATACGATCACTTGCAGCCTTATTTTTTCACTCGAGAGAAAATCCCTCTTCTTCAAAGCAGGTATTCATAAAGAAATATTTACAAAAGGATGACTTCATAGTGACTTATATTTTCATAGCTCTTCAACATCACATAATTAGTTTCTTTACATAAATTATAAATAATTTGCATATTCTTGTATGAGAAGGATTTGAAAATATTTATGAAAAAGGGAAATGTTTCTAAATAATATTTAAATGTTTGTTGAATAAGCTAAAGGTTTGAAAATGATTACAAAATAAATGATCATTTGGTTCGTGGATCGATGAAGAACGCAGCTAATTGCACTTTACGAGATATTACAAACATTCATCTTCCTCAATTCACGTATATTCTCCCTTATTCCCCAGCCTCTTCTTTGCAGGGAACAAACAATTCTTTAATTCTCTTTTTACGAAATCTCATTTTGTCTTGGTCTATCAACTTGTTTCTTTATTTGCGCAAAGTAAAAAGATATCAAGTTTTCGTAAATGTACGAAAGAGGCTCGGCATTATGAAATTGCAAAATGTGATTCATGCATAATGTAAGTACTCTTTTGTAGAGGTCAAGTTCCAAGAAAATTAACTCTTGTATATTCGTTCTCCTCTTTGAGAATTTGTTGCATCTGAAATTCTTAACTTGTCGCTGGGGAAAATCTTCTTTTGCTATTTCGTTGAATATGTCAGAAATAGAGGGGTTGTTGTTTCTTTTTTGGTGTGTGTGTGTAGGATCCAGTGGGAGACACCCACTTCTTTTATTCATATTTTAAAAAACCACTTCTGTGATCCATTCGCCCTCGTTACTTGCTCGTGTGTATTGCAGTACTCTCCTGGGAATCTGTGGTGTAATAATGTTGACATAGCTGACGCAGTCTACTAAATAGGCTGACCCCATATCTTCCTTCAATCTCACTCCATTTAATTCGAGTCTTCATTCACTTTCTTATTTGTCAAGTAGTGTTTTCAATGGATTCGCTCGTGCAATCCTTATCTCATTATTTTTTTTCGTA
Source organism: Leptopilina syphax (assembly GCA_032872505.1). NCBI lineage: Eukaryota > Metazoa > Arthropoda > Insecta > Hymenoptera > Figitidae > Leptopilina > Leptopilina syphax. The sequence continues at coordinate 37,531,040 of CM065471.1, forward strand.
TATAAAAAAGACACTGAGTCACAAAGCCCTCTTCTCGTGACCTTTCTTTCACCTGTTTTTGGAAACATTTGAATGGATTGAAGAACCTGGAGAAAAGTTGTTAAATTTTCCGTGTATACGATTTCAGTAATTTTTGCCTCGTTGACAGTTGAGAGTATAAATTATTATCCAAAGAATTCGTATTCTTGGGAACTGAGTACTTTAGAGTTAAACTAGAGAGTACTTCTTGCTGTTATTCCCAGACTGAAATCCTTGAATTCGCACTCTTGTTCTTAATCGTAAGATGCTGTGCGATTTAGAATTTGTGACATGAACAATAGTCTTGGAGTAGTGATGAGAGTTTTACATCAACCCTTTTGTGAGTTCAATGTAATTTCAACAACGCCGACGAAACTTCTCTTCATCGCGAAGGGATAAAAGTGGCTTGAATGCGATTTCTTGGAGGGTTACTATGTAATGGAAGAGACGTCACTACCTATTTCATCATCCACATACAAAAGAACGGTTCTGACATGGTAGAAATTAAAATATTATTTTCCAACTTCAAAAGTAATTACTTGTTCACTATCCATGTTTTCATTTTCAACTTTCATTCAATGTCATTCTTTACTTCAAAATCAAAACAATAGTTTGTCTGTCTATATCGTTTGAAGTCTATTTTCAAGAATTAGTTTATGGCCAGGTACCTGGATTTTAGAAAAGTTCATCACTGATGTTAAAAAGCGCAGAGGATTTTCCTCCTACCTGACAAAATGACAACATCATATCAGAAAGCGTTTGATATTTTTATAGCTGAATGTTCTAAAATTAAATTACAATTTTCACCGTCTATTATGTTTGTAGATTTCGAGAAAGCTATTCATAATGCCATTCGCTTATGTTTTAAACAATTATTATAAAAGGCTGCCATTTTCATCTAACCCAAAATTTTTGGAAGAAAATATAAGAATTCAATTAAGTGAGAGAATATTCCAGAGAAAATTCAGAGATTGGAAATTAAAAATTATTTTTTGGTTTTTGTTATTTTTGGATCCTCAAAATGTAGAGGATTTTTTTGTTGACAATTTAATGGCAATTATTCCTGACGACGAAAGAGTATAGTACTATGTCATTTTCTTAATACACATTTCCGGCGAAATATTATAAATTAAAAGTGTGAAATTTACAGACCCCTTAATAATAAAGTAACTTATAAGTCGAACCTAGATTTAGACAAAAGTTTTTAATAGTCAAACAGTCCCACCAATAACACTTTTCATGCTACTTAAACTTTTAAAATTTATTTATTTCCCAAACGACGGAAATTCAATAAAAGGGCGCTGCTTTGTTTCGAAAACCGCTAAAATTCATTCTGACGTCAATTTTGACAAATTGCTAATAATTTGTACTTGAAAGGAGATTCACGTCACCTGACAAGAAATCGTTATAGCATAAAGGTCCTCTCCTCTTTTTTTTTAAAGCGAATCGATGATTGGTACCAACGACGAGGGCTAAAAAAGCGTCGCAGATTCTGCGACATGATTGCTTTCGACTTGGACGCAGCTGCGTCACCAGCTTTTTGAAAGTACCTCTATTCACCATTTTCAGGGGTTGGTTAACGCACAAAAATGAGCGCCTTTAGATCCTTTTATTTTCTCTAACAGCGTTTATATCAATGGCAGAAATTTTCTATTGAAGTATTTATCGGATTTTCTCCATATAAACGAGAACAATGAAAGTCTCTATCATATAATTCAGAAAGCACATTGTAAAATAAGTTCCATCTCTCTGGCGTGGAAAATGCCAACATAATTGAAAATACTTTAATACTGAACATATTAATAACATATATATTATTAATAACATATTTTTTTCTCATTAATATAAATATTACAGTATTTTACAAAATGTTTTGTTCACAATAAGTAATGGGTTAAAATTTTTGTCCCTAAAGTAGACATTTTTCTTTTCGAAACAAGACCAAACATGGATAATTTCTGGTACATTAAAAGGCTTAGAATCGAAAGCTCAAATGGTCCTAAAAGAAACTTTACTCGATTCTTGTCAAGAACTAAGTGGAATGCTGGTTTTACGGACCATCAAACTTTAGGCATTTAAAGACGACGTTAAAATCTTTTAATTACATCTATTTAAAAGAAAGGAATTAAAAAGTTATTCGTTAATTTTTTCTACTAAAAGTATAATTTCTGAAGAACGTCATTTGGCTCAACTTATGATTACGACTAGAATTAACGACATTATTGTGCTTCATAAACATTAATTGATAGATCACTAAAATTGAATACATTGCATGGATTAATTTGTCATAGAGTTGATCATTAAATTTACGAACTCACGTAACTGCATAAATAAACATGTCTGAAAGTTTACTGAGTACTTTGAATTCCCTTCAATCAGTGGTTACAAATTACCAATTTAAATGCTTCTAATGGCCAGATAAGCTCTTAGTGGACATTTCGACACTTTCAAGTTGGTAACCGTAAAACCTTGAATGTAAATTTAAGGCACTTCTAACAATACATTCCGATTTAAATGTTCGCAATTATCAATTCAAATAGAGTAATTTAGAAATTGGGTAAAATTTCTTTATTGGCCATCAACGACAGATAAATGTAAAATGAATTTAGTAATTATGATTTTTGATTGCTAAAGAGGATCGCTAGGTTATAGTCCGGGGTGGGTTAATTAATAATTATTGCCTTTCACAGTGGCGTGAAGCTTCATATAGATTATGAAAACTTTATTTTAGGAAACATAGTAGTGATAGTGATACAAAATTACAACAGTGAATTTGGAACAGGGGGAGTCATGAAAATGATGATAATTAAACCTTCTAATGTGTAAAAATTATCCATTTCGAAATTGTACTTTCGTTACTAAAATCCAAAAGATTAATTAAGTATCTTTAGTTTGGGTTTTGGATCTAAAAGATATCGAGGTTCTGCTCTCCCTAAGCGTGTTAATAAATTTTAAATATTTCCGAAGTTGGTATAGAATTTACTTCCCTTCGGCGTCCGCCCTTTCAGAACTACCGGAGCTCCTCCTTCGTTTTTGCGCCTCAATGATTGCGAGCCTAAGCCGTCTTTCATGGATGCGCTTTCTCTTCTTGTTCCGGTCCTTTCGGTTACATGCTGCCCAGCTTAGAGAATTCCCCAAGTCCACCCACCTCTATCTCTACCCAAAAGCTGCTGGGTGCTTCTGCTCATCAATTGAGACTAGATCTTGAAGAGTTTGAAGCCTGTTTTTGATCATCCTATTTACGTTCTTCTGGATGTCGCAAGACTTAATTATCTTTGCGATTTTTTTTCGATCTTCAGAAGACGATCGTCTTTCTGCTTCGGCCTGCACACATGGAGTACTTTCTCTGAATTTGTAGAATCCATTTATTCTTGCTGTTTGGATGTCCTTTAGTGAAAAGCTCCGCCACCACGACAAGGCCTACTAAACTTGTACCAGGACCAGAAAACGTCTTTGTTCTAGAAACGTTCCCAAAAAGGTTTTTAGAACCTTTCATGTCCGCTAGATAACGGCTTAAGAACGTCCAAAGTTCTAAAAACGTTTTTCGAACATAAAACGTTTTTAAGACATTATGTAGAGGACATGAAACGTTCTAAAAACGTTTCTAGAACAAAGACGTTTCCGTGCCCAGAGGGGACCCTTACCGGATCTAGGTAAATTATCTTAGAACTAAAAATAATAAAGTGCAAAATGACAGGAGTGGAAAATTATTCAAATATACAACTAAAGAGTAATTTCATATATTAATGTAAAGTTATATAAAAATATAATACCGTCTACACTGAGAAAGAGAAACATGACACTTAGTCCGGACAGAAATGGTTCCTGTCCAAACAATTTTAGTCCTTCTCCTATCCCCGGTAGTGCGGAAAGGTAATTGAACTTTGCCCCAAAAATTTCTGTTAAATAAATACTTTATTGAAATATTAGTATTAATATTTAATAAAGTATTAGTTTAGTAAATTTAGTTTAGTAAATTTAGTTTAGTATTAATTTAGTAAAGTATTTATTCAACAGAATCAATTTTTTATACCCCACAATATGGATGAACTCTCTTAAATATTCCGAAATATCTAAACAGATTTTTTTTTCGACAATTAATTGTTTTGTGCAAATCTTTTGGTTTTTCAATTTTCAAATTTACCAGTTGAAGAAAATAATCCATCAAAATCGCGTGTTTGAACGAATGTTTTTCTTCGTGATCCCTAAGGAAACAAGTGCGTGCCTGTCTTGCTTTCAAAGTACCCTTACCTGTAAATCATACAAGCGACGGTAGACAACCACTTTTCTCAAGTTTCTCTCCATCAAGCTCCAAGCTCCTGCTGGGACTCGCACTAGATTATCTGTTCCTTTCATGTGCTATGCTTTATATATTTTGCGATCGTCCAAAGCCTTATTTTTATATTGCTTGGAAACTGTCTTCACTGGACTTTACTGGGATTTGCAACATTATTTAATATAAAATGATTTAAAAGTAAAAAAATAGGTAGTTTTTTCAATATAGAAAAATTGTAGGGAAGGGTGTACTAATAAATATTCAGTACTTAGAAGTTTTTTAATAATTACTGTTTGGTCTTTTTTTAAGAAAATGAAAAATTGTATTTATGGTTAGAGGGAGAATTGGTAAAAAAGTGTTATAATAGTGTAAATAAATGCTTCAGTAGCAGAATAATAATTGAAAGGTTATCTGGACATTATATTTTGTTCATCAGTTGACGGATTTATAGGAATTGATGCTTGGACTTAAACTCAGGAGCGGGACTCTGAGTTAGCGCGCACTATGATAGCGCGCACTATAATAGCGCGCACTATAATAGCGCGCACTATAATAGCGCCACTATAATAGCGCCACTATAATAGCGCGCACTATAATAGCGCGCACTATAATAGCGCGCACTATAATAGCGCCACTATAATAGCGCCACTATAATAGCGCCACTATAATAGCGCCACTATAATAGCGCCACTATAATAGCGCCACTATAATAGGGCTCACTATAAAAATGCCATAGCGTCACTATAATAGTGCTCACTATAATAGTGCCACTATAATAGCGTCACTATAATAGTGCTCACTATAATAGTGCCACTATAATAGCGCCACTATAATAGCGCTCACTATAATAGCGCCACTATAATAGCGCCACTATAATAGCGCCACTATAATAGGGCTCACTATAAAAATGCCATAGCGTCACTATAATAGTGCTCACTATAATAGTGCCACTATAATAGCGTCACTATAATAGTGCCACTATAATAGCGCCACTATAATAGCGCCACTATAATAGCGCCACTATAATAGCGCCACTATAATAGCGCCACTATAATAGGGCTCACTATAAAAATGCCATAGCGTCACTATAATAGTGCTCACTATAATAGTGCCACTATAATAGCGTCACTATAATAGTGCTCACTATAATAGTGCCACTATAATAGCGCCACTATAATAGCGCCACTATAATAGCGTCACTATAATAGCGCCACTATAATAGCGCCACTATAATAGGGCTCACTATAAAAATGCCATAGCGTCACTATAATAGTGCTCACTATAATAGTGCCACTATAATAGCGTCACTATAATAGCGCCACTATAATAGCGCCACTATAATAGCGCCACTATAATAGCGCCACTATAATAGGGCTCACTATAAAAATGCCATAGCGTCACTATAATAGTGCTCACTATAATAGTGCCACTATAATAGCGTCACTATAATAGTGCTCACTATAATAGTGCCACTATAATAGCGTCACTATAATAGTGCTCACTATAAAAATGCCATAGCGCCACTATAATAGTGCTCACTATAATAGCGCCACTATAATAGCGCTGACTATAAAAATGCCATAGTGACACTATAATAGTGCTCACTATAGTAGCGCTGACTATAAGAATGACATAGCGCCACTATAATAGTGCTCACTATAATAGCGCCACTATAATAGGGCTCACTATAAAAATGCCATAGCGTCACTATAATAGTGCTCACTATAATAGTGCCACTATAATAGCGTCACTATAATAGTGCTCACTATAATAGTGCCACTATAATAGCGTCACTATAATAGTGCTCACTATAAAAATGCCATAGCGCCACTATAATAGTGCTCACTATAATAGCGCCACTATAATAGCGCTGACTATAAAAATGCCATAGTGACACTATAATAGTGCTCACTATAGTAGCGCTGACTATAAGAATGACATAGCGCCACTATAATAGTGCCACTATAATAGCGTCACTATAATAGTGCTCACTATAAAAATGCCATAGCGCCACTATAATAGTGCTCACTATAATAGCGCCACTATAATAGCGCTGACTATAAAAATGCCATAGTGACACTATAATAGTGCTCACTATAGTAGCGCTGACTATAAGAATGACATAGCGCCACTATAATAGTGCTCACTATAATAGCGCCACTATAATAGGGCTCACTATAAAAATGCCATAGCGTCACTATAATAGTGCTCACTATAATAGTGCCACTATAATAGCGTCACTATAATAGTGCTCACTATAAAAATGCCATAGCGCCACTATAATAGTGCTCACTATAATAGCGCCACTATAATAGCGCTGACTATAAAAATGCCATAGTGCCACTATAATAGTGCTCACTATAATAGCGCCACTATAATAGCGCCACTATAATAGCGCTGACTATAAAAATGCCATAGCGCCACTATAATAGTGCTCACTATAATAGCGCCACTATAATAGCGCTGACTATAAAAATGCCATAGTGCCACTATAATAGTGCTCACTATAATAGCGCCACTATAATAGCGCTGACTATAAAAATGCCATAGCGCCACTATAATAGTGCTCACTATAATAGCGCCACTATAATAGGGCTCACTATAATAGCGCCACTATAATAGTGCTCACTATAATAGCGCCACTATAATAGCGCTCACTATAAAAATGCCATAGCGCCACTATAATAGTGCTCACTATAATAGCGCCACTATAATAGCGCTCACTATAAAAATGCCATAGCGTCACTAATGTAGTGGCGCTATGGCATATTTATAGTCAGCGCTATTATAGTGGCGCTATTATAGTGAGCACTATTATAGTGGCGCTATTATAGTGAGCACTATTATAGTGGCGCTATTATAGTGAGGACTATTATAGTGACGCTATTATAGTGGCACTATTATAGTGAGCACTTTTATAGTGGCGCTATGGCATTTTTATAGTCAGCGCTATTATAGTGGCGCTATTATAGTGGCGCTATTATAGTAGCGCTATTATAGTGGCGCTATTATAGTGGCACTATTATAGTGAGCACTATTATAGTGACGCTATTATAGTGGCACTATTATAGTGAGCACTATTATAGTGACGCTATGGCATTTTTATAGTGAGCCCTATTATAGTGGCGCTATTATAGTGGCGCTATTATAGTGGCGCTATTATAGTGGCACTATTATAGTGAGCACTATTATAGTGGCGCTATGGCATTTTTATAGTCAGCGCTATTATAGTGGCGCTATTATAGTGAGCACTATTATAGTGGCACTATGGCATTTTTATAGTCAGCGCTATTATAGTGGCGCTATTATAGTGAGCACTATTATAGTGGCGCTATGGCATTTTTATAGTCAGCGCTATTATAGTGGCGCTATTATAGTGGCGCTATTATAGTGAGCACTATTATAGTGGCACTATGGCATTTTTATAGTCAGCGCTATTATAGTGGCGCTATTATAGTGAGCACTATTATAGTGGCGCTATGGCATTTTTATAGTGAGCACTATTATAGTGACGCTATTATAGTGGCACTATTATAGTGAGCACTATTATAGTGACGCTATGGCATTTTTATAGTGAGCCCTATTATAGTGGCGCTATTATAGTGAGCACTATTATAGTGGCGCTATGTCATTCTTATAGTCAGCGCTACTATAGTGAGCACTATTATAGTGTCACTATGGCATTTTTATAGTCAGCGCTATTATAGTGGCGCTATTATAGTGAGCACTATTATAGTGGCGCTATGGCATTTTTATAGTGAGCACTATTATAGTGACGCTATTATAGTGGCACTATTATAGTGGCGCTATGTCATTCTTATAGTCAGCGCTACTATAGTGAGCACTATTATAGTGTCACTATGGCATTTTTATAGTCAGCGCTATTATAGTGGCGCTATTATAGTGAGCACTATTATAGTGGCGCTATGGCATTTTTATAGTGAGCACTATTATAGTGACGCTATTATAGTGGCACTATTATAGTGAGCCCTATTATAGTGGCGCTATTATAGTGGCGCTATTATAGTGGCGCTATTATAGTGGCGCTATTATAGTGGCACTATTATAGTGAGCACTTTTATAGTGACGCTATGGCATTTTTATAGTGAGCCCTATTATAGTGGCGCTATTATAGTGAGCACTATTATAGTGACGCTATGGCATTTTTATAGTGAGCGCTATTATAGTGGCGCTATTATAGTGAGCACTATTATAGTGGCGCTATGGCATTTTTATAGTGAGCGCTATTATAGTGGCGCTATTATAGTGAGCACTATTATAGTGGCGCTATGGCATTTTTATAGTGAGCGCTATTATAGTGGCGCTATTATAGTGACGCTATGGCATTTTTATAGTGAGCGCTATTATAGTGGCGCTATTATAGTGAGCACTATTATAGTGGCGCTATGGCATTTTTATAGTCAGCGCTATTATAGTGGCGCTATTATAGTGGCGCTATTATAGTGGCGCTATTATAGTGGCGCTATTATAGTGACGCTATTATAGTGGCACTATTATAGTGAGCACTATTATAGTGACGCTATGGCATTTTTATAGTGAGCCCTATTATAGTGGCGCTATTATAGTGGCGCTATTATAGTGGCGCTATTATAGTGAGCCCTATTATAGTGGCGCTATTATAGTGAGCACTATTATAGTGACGCTATGGCATTTTTATAGTGAGCGCTATTATAGTGGCGCTATTATAGTGAGCACTATTATAGTGGCGCTATGGCATTTTTATAGTGAGCGCTATTATAGTGGCGCTATTATAGTGAGCACTATTATAGTGGCGCTATGGCATTTTTATAGTCAGCGCTATTATAGTGGCGCTATTATAGTGGCGCTATTATAGTGGCGCTATTATAGTGGCGCTATTATAGTGGCGCTATTATAGTGGCACTATTATAGTGAGCACTATTATAGTGACGCTATTATAGTGGCACTATTATAGTGAGCACTTTTATAGTGGCGCTATGGCATTTTTATAGTCAGCGCTATTATAGTGGCGCTATTATAGTGGCGCTATTATAGTGGCGCTATTATAGTGGCACTATTATAGTGAGCACTATTATAGTGACGCTATTATAGTGGCACTATTATAGTGAGCACTATTATAGTGACGCTATGGCATTTTTATAGTGAGCCCTATTATAGTGGCGCTATTATAGTGGCGCTATTATAGTGGCGCTATTATAGTGGCGCTATTATAGTGGCACTATTATAGTGAGCACTTTTATAGTGACGCTATGGCATTTTTATAGTGAGCCCTATTATAGTGGCGCTATTATAGTGAGCACTATTATAGTGACGCTATGGCATTTTTATAGTGAGCGCTATTATAGTGGCGCTATTATAGTGAGCACTATTATAGTGGCGCTATGGCATTTTTATAGTGAGCGCTATTATAGTGGCGCTATTATAGTGAGCACTATTATAGTGGCGCTATGGCATTTTTATAGTGAGCGCTATTATAGTGGCGCTATTATAGTGACGCTATGGCATTTTTATAGTGAGCGCTATTATAGTGGCGCTATTATAGTGAGCACTATTATAGTGGCGCTATGGCATTTTTATAGTCAGCGCTATTATAGTGGCGCTATTATAGTGGCGCTATTATAGTGGCGCTATTATAGTGGCGCTATTATAGTGGCACTATTATAGTGAGCACTATTATAGTGACGCTATTATAGTGGCACTATTATAGTGAGCACTTTTATAGTGGCGCTATGGCATTTTTATAGTCAGCGCTATTATAGTGGCGCTATTATAGTGGCGCTATTATAGTGGCGCTATTATAGTGGCGCTATTATAGTGGCACTATTATAGTGAGCACTATTATAGTGACGCTATTATAGTGGCACTATTATAGTGAGCACTATTATAGTGACGCTATGGCATTTTTATAGTGAGCCCTATTATAGTGGCGCTATTATAGTGGCGCTATTATAGTGACGCTATTATAGTGGCGCTATTATAGTGGCGCTATTATAGTGGCACTATTATAGTGAGCACTATTATAGTGACGCTATTATAGTGGCACTATTATAGTGAGCACTATTATAGTGACGCTATGGCATTTTTATAGTGAGCCCTATTATAGTGGCGCTATTATAGTGGCGCTATTATAGTGGCGCTATTATAGTGGCGCTATTATAGTGGCGCTATTATAGTGGCGCTATTATAGTGGCACTATTATAGTGACGCTATTATAGTGGCACTATTATAGTGAGCACTATTATAGTGACGCTATGGCATTTTTATAGTGAGCCCTATTATAGTGGCGCTATTATAGTGGCGCTATTATAGTGGCGCTATTATAGTGGCGCTATTATAGTGGCGCTATTATAGTGGCACTATTATAGTGAGCACTATTATAGTGACGCTATTATAGTGGCACTATTATAGTGAGCACTATTATAGTGACGCTATGGCATTTTTATAGTGAGCCCTATTATAGTGGCGCTATTATAGTGGCGCTATTATAGTGGCGCTATTATAGTGGCGCTATTATAGTGGCGCTATTATAGTGGCGCTATTATAGTGCGCGCTATTATAGTGCGCGCTAACTCAGAGTCCCGCTCCAGGATCAATATGGTCCACAGGGTTTGTTGACGTCTCCTTGTCCGTGGTTCTCAAATTAGTCTAGTAGTCCAACGTTGTTCCAGAACATTGCATGTAAGGATAACATAAAAAAAATAACTTTTCAGTGTTTAATTTAAAAAAAAAACTGTTTTTTTACTTTATTTAGATAAATTTAGAAACTTAGAAATTTAGAACGAATATGCAAATTGAATGTAATGAATTTTCGCGAAATAACCAACTTTTGGTGGAAGTGAACATAAAGTGCGGTGAGTTAAATATAAAAACTCCCATTTAATAGGAGACTCACGCACTGACTGTTGGTCATCGACACGCAGCCGGTCCTGACGTTTACTCGTTTAATTACCATCGATAAATTACACTACACTGAAGCACGTAAAGCAAATGTGCGCCTCCCTAATTCAATTTCATTTCCATAAATAATATCAAAAAATTTTTCATCTCCAGAATTTTATTAGAAAAAAGATAAGCGAAATAAACTTTTTGTTCATTCCTTGAATAATTTAGGTTTTGATTCTTATTCACTTTTATCAGAAAAGCATTAAACTTTAAAACCTATTTTCAAAAGATTAAAAATGAAGTAAATGTAAATTGTTCTAAGCTACTGAATATAGTGAGAATTATTTGACTCTCCATAGTATTTCAATTTAATTTCCCTCTCGTGAAGTCTATTCTTTAGGCACACGATAATTATCCTTACTGCAAATGCAAGCACTCTTTTTGTTCCATAGAAATTGCATTGCTATCGTCTAGTCACACGCATTTCGCAACGTTAGACTTTTTCAGAAACAATAAATTCTACGCATTTAGGAAAATGTCCGCCTGTGAGGAAATATTACAGAAAACATTGCATGAATATTATACTCAATTTGAAAAAAAATTTCCTCCACCATGTTGGATGCATTTTTAATTTTTGAAATCCGACCACAGATTCGTAATTAACGACTCCTAAAGACCCTAGGTATCATGTTTCATAATCTAAATTTCGTCCGCCATATTGGATCCGCCATTTTGAATTTTTAAAATCTAACATATTTATAATTTTCGGCCCTTTAGAACCATTAAGAGACGTGCTGATAGCTTAAGTCCGTTGTTTGCTACAAATTTTTAAAAAGGATGAAATATAAAGAAAAACATAAATCAGAATTTATATCCTTAAAATTCCTAATGAAGAAACGAAAAAAAAATTAAATTAAAAAAGTACACGGAATTTTTTAGTACCCAATTTGAATAATTAGTCAAGAATTTTCATCACCAAACTTAAGAATTCAGAACATGAGTTTCTGTTGATCATCGCTCGGGTCCCAAGCGTAATTAAGAGAGTAAAATTAGTTTCTTTTCTGAAAAGTTTTGTCGCATGAAACTCTTATAAGAACGTGATCTAAAAGACCAAGGAATTAAGTATAAGAATTTCCAAATCGGATTATAGCGAACGCTCGATGGCCGATTTTGTTTTTCTCTCCTCTCCCTTTTTTTTGTCGTGATTTTCATTTTTCATTCCTTTATTCTCGATCTCTCACGACTTGAATTTGCATTACAGAATAGAGCGCGCCCACGCTTCTAAGGTGCTTTTGCGTTTCATTAAATCCAACTCCTTTTCTTCGTCTGAGGGTGTTCCTTCTTGTATATTTCACAAGTGCAAGCATCGTCAGTCGTCCATGAATATTTTTACCACTTTCTTCAAAAAAAGGGTTGTGTATACATTAAATATTTTAATCTTGTGGAAGGAAAATTTCTCTTACTGAAAAGTAAACCAATTTAACTTTCATTTTGTGTAGAAAAAAAAATGTTTTATTGAAATATGAACGTCCATTGTCTTTTCATTTGCATATTTTTCCCTTTTATTTGCTAGCAAAAATTAACCTCTTCAATGTTTTAGGAATAAATCGCGGATTGTAGAAACTTTTTTCTGTGGAGCTGAATTTTGTTTTTTGTCTTGAACATGGTGGAGGAAAAATTTTGCTATCGATTTCTGTACAATAGGGAAACATTTAAACAATATTTTTGTAAATTTTTATTTGAAACAGATTCTTCTGCGGAGAAATAAATCGAACACGAGAACTAGCAAGGCATTTTTTAAAAATAAAATATATTAGAAAGAATTATGTGCATTGCGTGTTTAACTGAAATATTCATTCATGAGCCACGAGGTACCATCCTTTTTTTAGGGCGTTGTATTTATATGTGAAGGATAAACATAATTTGCAGAGACAACTTATCTTAACATTTTTTGCGTGAAACATAAGTCAGACTATAATTATAAATATTAAAAATAATTCTTTGAAATTACAGGTCAACATATCGTAACAAAGTACTAAGTAGCTGGAAATTTATTTAATAATAATAAACTTTTTTTTACACTTGGATTATTTATTTAAATAGGTATAATTTAACAGATGATGGAAACAAATTAATACTATTGCTTAAAGAATGTTAAACCGAATGACTATTTTACTGGAATATTTTCTCTGGCTTTAGCAAATTATGCCGATAACAGGTTATCACAGTAGCTTTGTTGGGAGAGTTGAATTGACTACAATCCCATAATATCCCCAGAACCCCTATGGCTTCCATTCAAAACATTGGATTACTGTCAGTATTCATGCATTAGGGCAATCCTTGACTCCTGATTTCGCGACCTGCCATTGTGATTTGAAATCGCACAGTGCTTTTATATATAATAACAATCTTCCGTTATAATATTTCCCCTAACATTATTGAATTTAAAATTCCGACAGAAACAAAACGTAACTAATAAAGAAATAAATAAACGTAACTAATAAATTTTGTTACCGTTTAATTTATTAAAAGACATACTTTATTGTTAAAGCACTTCTTTAGGGGACAATTCTGCTAACGAAAAGTAATTACAAATTAATAACAATAAAAAATCCTCGAATTACAATAAAAAATCCTTGAAGCATGTCAGGCCACGAACTGAAGAGTTGGAATCGTACAGCTTTCCGGATGTACGCGACTACGATGGCTGTGCTGTACAATGCATGCTATTCCTATTGCCCATCATTACATTGTCAAATTGTCCCCTTATTACATGAATTTCCTTTTCACAGCTGCAGTAAATGGAACACGCTGCTTCACTTATTTGAATTGTTTTTTCAATCATATCAAACTTATTGTTTACATTAGTGACGTTTATTCTAATTATTAGTCGACATTCCTTAAGATACTGATATACAGGTCCCATGTCTCCGATATATAGGTTTTCGTTTAGCTTTGTTATATTGATACTTACCCAAGTTACATTAATTTTCAAATTGCTTCTTCAATGTCTACGCCACACTGAAATTTTCAAAATAACGAGATATTGTTAAATAATACGAATTATGCAACAACGTTGAGACAAGAATCTAAGTATAGTTTAAAACACTCCAATACTAGTATGAAACTCTGAATTACCATTTGATTATTGCAATCGCTATTGTTAAAAGAATTATATAAAATTTTCTCCCCTGTTTGTGTTTTTAATGCTTAGCAACAAAAATTCTGAAAGAATGAAGTTTTTAATCTACCGATTGATCACAGGTCAAGTCTGATGGTAGATATACAAATCCCAATTTACTGATAATGTTTGCTTTCACTTATAATCAAGAGTATGGAAAATTCAAATTAAACTCTTTTCTAATCCATTTTGTAACATTAAAACTTCCTTAAATTACACATTTGATAACTTACCAGGTCATTCAATTCCGTAAACATCTTTTCGACAATTTAAAAGTGGTAACATTTCTTTCTTTTTCGAATCCACTTGCTGAATATAAGTTCAGAAATGAAGAAAAGCAACGATGATACATAACCAGCAATCAGTATCAAATACAGCAAGGATAATAATTTCAATTCATCCTCATCCTGATTTCCTTTCTGTGAATTCTCTTCAAAACTGCTATCATGATTTACATTCGCCGTCTCTTGTAGTTTAAATTTTTCCAATAATCCAAATTCTACCAAAAATCTAATTATTTCTTGAAATCGTTCAACATACGGGAATCCAGCTTGCAAAAGATATCCAACTGCTGCAGGAGAGAAAACTTCAGGAACGATTTTCACCAAATTTCGTTTTCTTAATAATCCTGCATGAAATTCGGCTTGTGACAATTTCATAATACAAGTCATGTTCTTATATTCGAGAAGTAATTCAATACATTCCTTTGGTGTAGTTATTCGAGAATTTGCTACCCTGGCTATTAATTCTTTTGAATTCAACATTTGTGGTAAACCCACTATTCTGCTTTTCTCGGAACTAAATTGAAGACCGCTTTCTATTAAATCATTCATGGTTTTTATCTCCACATCCTCTTCTAATTGAAAATTAAAATTTGTCATCCAGAGCAGAATATTGCAAGAATAATAAAAGTAGATAATCAAGAAGCATCCGAATATGATACGTTCTTTTAATTTTTGAGGCTGTGGTTCTACTGATACCCCAAACAAAATTTGAACTATCACCGTCCAATTCCAAATTGTTTCATCAAATTTCAAAAGCTTCTGTATTATCAAACTGATTATAACAATCAAGATTGTCAACAGAATTGAATAATAAAAGGTATTTCCTACTGTAATTAAAATACTCTTTGACTTCAATGTTGGAATAATTGCAACAAGAGGATCGAGATCCAAAGTAATAAACTCTAAAGTTTTTTTCTTACAAAAACTTTCTAGTATCGAAGTCGTGAAACCAATGAATTGAATTTTATTTCGTTGAATATCTCCATAAAATCCAGTGGATTCCTGAATATTGCAGCTAAAATAACCAGCTTCTTCTCGATTTTTTGATTCGAATGATTCGAATACTTGACTGTAATTTAATAATTGAGAGAAAATTTTTCCAGACTCTCCATCTGGGCCAATAATATCATAAGGATAATATGTCGAATTTCGTTTTAATGTCATATACGGTGGTCTATTCAAAACTCCAACCTTGATTGGATATCCGTAAAGATTTCGAAGTTTCTGTGGAAACAATGGAGTTCTGCAGGAAAATGTTTTGATTTTGTAGGAAACAAATGGATTCAGCTGATGCATAGTGACTTGTTCTTTACTAACATCGAGAATTGTTACCTCTAAAAATAATTCTTGCCATTGCTTTTGCAGAAAATTTTCATAATTTGAGGTGCGATTGGAATCCAAATATCGGAGAATTAAACACTTTGGTCTAATACGAACAGTTGATAAATTCTTAATAAAAGCCATTACTTTCTGCGTCTGTTGGATATTGTCCTTTTGTTTTGTTTCGACAATGAGAAATAATGTAGTATCTCTTGGATTACTCAAAGACTTCATTTTTCCAATTTGTTGAATTTTTGAGTAAGAGTAATTAAAATGCAAGATTGGCAGATCTTTCTGTAGTTCTTGAACTATTTCAAGATGATCAACATTCAAGTAATTTGCAAACAACATTATCTGATAAATCTTTGGTTCATTCTTTAATTTTCTAAGTAAATTTTGCGACCACTTCGATTGACAATCGTGTTTGTTCAGGGTTGCTTCATAACTAGCTACATAATACTTTTGGTAGATTTCAGAAATCGCGAGGACGATGAACAGATAGAAAATGCTTTGTGGCTTCATTCTTGATATTTCTGTAAAAAAGGATGAAGAAAATAAGATAAATTCTGGATTTATTAGTGCACATTTTATTAAGATGCCAAAAACTTACATTTGCTTTACGGGTTCCTTACTGAACAACCTATCACATCCATCAGGGTTCGAACTATTTTATTTCCTATGTTTGAATCCTTGTACCTTAGCAACAATAATTGCAAAGAGTAAACTAAATCTATTGATTTATCAAAGGTCAAAGTTGATGAAAAGTTGAATATTATCTTCTTTATTTGAAAAAGTGGATGGGAATCTCCATAATGAAACGGTATAATTTATTAAAAGGCGAACTTTATTTTAACATCATTTTTCTGAGTGACTATTATCGAAAAGTAATAATACGGTTACAAGATACGAATATGATTTAATATTGATAAAACTTTTTGCAGTATTATGTCGAATATGAATCGATAAAGGTTGGCATACACGGCGTAGTGCGTTAGCCAAAAGCCTTGGTCCACTAGCTAATGCGCGGTTAGTGGACAAAATCATTCTGTTAGATGAAAACATTGTTGGATGGCTACTGGCCTAAACATTTCTGGACGGTCTAAAGATGCTTGAGAACCTTCCCAAATTATTGAAATCTTTCTTTTAACTTCCACTTGCTGAACCAAAGTTCCATAACGAATAAAATCAATGCTGATACATAACCACTTATCAGTATAAAATGCAGCAAGAATAGTAATTTCCATTCATCCTCATCCTGATTTCTTCTCTGTGAATTCTTTTTCAAATTAGTACTACTTTGATAGAACCAATTTGCATTCGGTTTCTTTTGGAGTTTAAATTTTTCTAATAATCCAAATTCTATCAATAATCTGCTTATTTTTTGAATTCTTTCAACATACGGAGATCCAGGTTCCAAAAGAAATCCAATTCCTAAAGTAGCAAAAACATCCGGGACGACTTTTACCAAATTTCGTTCTCTTAATAATCCAGCATGCCACTCGGCTTGTGACAGTCTCATAATACAAGTAATGTTCTTATGTTCAAGAAGTAATTCAATACATTCTATTTGCGTGGTTACTCGAGATTTTTTTACCCAGGCTTGTAATTCTTTTGGTTCAGACATTCGGCCTATACCAAATATTAAATTCTGGTCTGAACAAAATTGAAGGCCGCTTTTTATTAAATCATTCAGGGTTTTTATCTCCCTTTCCTCTTTTATTCGAAAATTAAAATTTGTCATCGACATCAGAATATTAGAGGAATAATAAAAGTGGATAATCAAGAAGCATCCGAATATGATACGTTCTTTTAATTTTTTAGGCTGCGATTCTACTGTTACCCCAAACAAAATTTGAACTACCACCGTCCAATTCCAAATCGTTTCATCAAATTTCAGAAGTTTCTCTATTATTAAACTGATCATAACAATCAAAATTGTCAACAGAATTGAATAATAAAGGGTATTTCTTACTGTAATTGTAATGCTCTTTGACTTCAATGTTGGAATAATTGCAACGAGATAATCAAGATTCAAAATAATGTTCTCTAATGTTTCATTTTTACATGCAACTGCTCTTATTGCCACAGCAGTGTAACCAAAGAATTGAATTTTATTTCGTTGCATATCTCCAATGAGACCCGTGGATTTCTCTGCATTGCAGCTAAACAAACCACCATCTTCTTGATTTGTTGGTTCCAGTTTTGGACTGTAATTTAACAATTTAGCTAAAATTTTTCCAGACACTGCATCTGGGCCAATAATATCATAAGGATGATGTGTCGAATTTCGTTTTAACATCATGTACGGTGGCTTATTCAAAACACCAATCTTGATTGGATATCCGTAAAGATTTCGAAGTTTCTGTGGAAATAATGAAGTTCTGCAGGAAAATGTTTTGATTTTGTAGGAAACAAATGGATTCAACTGATGCATAGTGACTTGTTCTTTAATAACATCGAGAATTGTCACCTCTAGAAATAAATCGTGCCATTGTTTTTGCAGAAAGTTTTCATAATTCGAGGTGCGATTGGAATCCAAAAATCGGAGAATTAAACACTTTGGTCTAATACGAACAGTTGATAAATTCTTAATAAAAGCCATTACTTTCTGCGTCTGTTGGATATTGTCCTTTTGTGTTGTTTCGACAATGAGAAATAATGTAGTATCTCTTGGATTACTCAAAGACTTCATTTTTCCAATTTGTTGAATTTTTGAGTAAGAGTAATTAAAATGCAAGATTGGCAGATTTTTCTGTAGTTCTTGAACTAGTTCAAGATGATCAATATTTAAGTAATTTTTGAATAACATTATCTGATAAATCTTTGGTTCATTCTTTAATTTTCTAAGTAAATTTTGCGACCACTTCGATTGACAATCTTGTTTGTTCAGGGTGGCTTCATAACTAGCTACATGATACTTTTGTTTAATTACAAAAATCACTAGGACGAACAAAAGATAGAAAATGATTTGTGGCTTCATTTTCGATGTTTCTGTAAAAAAGGATGCAGAAATAAGATAAATTTTGGATTGATTAGTGCAAATTTTATTAAGATGCCAAAAACTTACATTTGCTTCACGCGTTCTTTACTGAACAAACTATCACATACATTTGGGTTCGAACTATTTTATTTTCTTTGTTTGATTCCTTGTACCTTAGCAACAATCATTGCAAAGAGTAAATAAATCTATTGATTTATCAGAGGTCAAAGTTGATGAAAATTACTTTATTTCCCGTGTGGAAATTGCCTTTAGTAAATTATATTTGTGGTTTGGCCCTGATTAGGATTGCGAAAGTAATAAAACTCTTCGTTACTATCTGATTAATGCAATCGACATTGTTAAAATAATTGTAAAACAATTCCTAACTGTTTGTTTTTTTGCGCTTAACAAGAACAATTCTAAAAGAATAAAGTACTTAATCTTTCAAATTATCACAGGTCAAGTCTGATGGTAGATAGAAATATCAGTTTACTGATAGACTTTGCTTTTACTTATGATCAAGAAGATGGAAAATTCAAGTAGAACTAATTGTGTAATCTATTTCGTATCATTAAATGTCCCTTAAATTACTCATTTGATAACTTACCTAGGTAGTCCAATTACACAAACCTAATCTTTCATCTAGTATTTCTGATTTGGAAAGTATATTCGGCAAAACGGACGGATACCAAGAAGCTGTTCCATTTGCAACAAAAATAGAGGTTTTTCTTGCTCCTCAAATTATTGAAATCATGCTTTTTTGCTTCCACTTTCTGAACACAAGTTCAGTAATGAATAAAAGCAACGATGATCAATAACCAGTAATCAGTATTAAATACAGCAAGGATAGTAATTTCCATTCATCCTCATCCTGATTTCTTTTCTGTGAATTATTTTCCAAACTGGTACCACTTTGATAGAACCAATTTGGATTCGGTTTCTGTTGGAGTTTAAATTTTTTTAACAATCCATATTCTGACAATAATCTGCTTATTTGATGAATTCTTTCCCCATACGGGGATCCGGGTTCTAAAAGGAATCCAATTCCTATAGAAGAAAAAACTTCCGGTACAACTTTTACCATATTTCGTTCTCTTAATAATCCAGCATGCCATTCGGCTTGTGACAGTTTCATAACACAAGTCATGTTCTTATATTCAAGAAGTAATTCAATACATTCCTTTTGTGTGGTTACTCGAAAATTTTTTACCCAGGCTTGTAATTCTTTTGATTGAAATATTATGCCAAGTAATCTATTCTTTTCTGAACTCAATTGAAGACCGCTTTTTGCTAAATCATTCAGGGTTTTTATCTCCCTCTCCTTTTCTATTCGAAAATTAAAATTTGTCATCGACATCAAAATATCGGACGAATAATAAAAGTAGATAATCAAGAAGCATCCGAATATGATACGCTCCTTTAATTTGCTAGGTTGTACTTTTACTGACACTCCAAACAGAATTTGAAGCACGACCGTCCAATTCCAAATTGTTTCATCAAATTTTAATAGTTTTTCTATTATCAAACTCACTATTGCAATCAAGACTGTTAACAGAATTGAATAATAAAAGGCATTTCCGATAGTAAATGAAAAATTCTTTGACTTCAATGTTGGAATAATTGCAACGAGATAATCTACGTCCAAAATTACATTTTCTAACGTTTCATTTTTACAAGCAATTTTTAGCGTCGTAGACGTGTAACCAAAGAATTGAATTTTATTTCGTTGGACATCTCCAAGAAAACCCGTGGATTTGTCCACATAGCAGCTAAACAAACCACCATCTTCTTGATTTGTTGGTTCGAACACTTGACTGTAATTTAATGATTGAGCAAAAATTTTTCCAGACTCTGCATCTGGGCCAATAATATCATATGGATGATTTGTTGAATTTCGTTTTAACATTATGTACGGTGGTCTATTCAGAACACCAATCTTGATTGGATATCCGTAAAGGTTTCGAAGTTTCTGTGGAAATAATGGAGTTCTGCTGACAAATGTTTCGATTTTTTAAGCAACAAATGGATTCAGCTGATGCATAGTGACTTTTTCTTTACTAACATCGAGAATAGTTACCTCTAGAAATAAATCTTGCCATTGCTTTTGCAGAAAGAGTTCATAATTCGATGTGCAATTGGAATCCAAAAATCGGAGAATTAAACATTTTGGTCTAATACGAACAGTTGATAAATTCTTGATTAAAGCCATTACTTTCTGCGTCTGCTGGATATTGTCCTTTTGTTTTGTTTCGACAATGAGAAATAATGTAGTATCTCTTGGATTGCTTAAAGAGTTCATTCTCTTAATTTGTTGAAGTTTTGAGTAAGAGTAATTATAATACAAGATTGGCAGACTTTTCTGTAATTCTTGAATTATTTCAACATGATCAGCATTTAAATAATTTGCCAACAACATTATCTGATAAATCTTTGGTTCTTTCTTTAATTTTCTAATTAAATTTTGAGACCACTTTGATTGACAATCCTGTTTGTTCAGGGTAGTACCTTCATAACTAGCTACATAATACTTTTGGTGGATTTCAAAAGTTGCTAGGACGATGAAAAGATAGAAAATGGTTCGTGGCTTCATTTTCGATGTTTCTGTAAAAAAGATGCAGAAATGGAGGGTTTGAATTAATTAGTACAACTTTTAATGTAACAAGAAACTTACATTTGCTGCGGGTACCTTACAGAACGGACTATTACATCCAGCAGGAATCAAACTATTCTATTCCCTTTGTTTATTTTCTTGTACCTTAGCAACAATAATTGAAAAAGTAAACTAAATCTATTGATTTACAAGACGTCAGAGTTGAAAATCATTTTATTTAATTTGAAAAAGTGGATAGGGACATACAAACAAGGTATGCAGTGCTTCAGCTGTCAAATCACAGATAAAATCTGTAAATTATCCCAACTCTTGATTTGATTGACATTTTCGTCTCCACTTCCACTTGCTTAATATTATTTCAAAAACAAATGAAATTATTGATGACAAATAACCAGCAATCAGTATCCCAGTCAGTAATGATAGTATCTTCCATTCATCTGCATTCTCATCCCATTTTTGTAAATGTTCTTCTGTTCTACTATGACTTCGATAGTACTTAGTGAAATTCAACGACTCCTTGATTTTCACTTTCTCCAATAGTGCAAACTCGACCAAAAATCTATGTATTTGTTGAAATCTATCAACAAACGGCGATCCAGGTTCCAAAGTAAACCCACTTCCAACAGAGAGTATAAATTCTGGCACATACGTCACGAGATTTTTCTCTCTCAAAAAACCAGTGTACCATTCAGCTTGTGACAATCTCATAATACAGGTTATATTCCTATACTTTAAAAGCAATTCAATACATTCCTCGTAAGTGGTTGCTCGACCTTTCCTCACCCAGGCTGTGAATTTACTTTCGTCTTCTATTTTCGAAAAACCTAATATTTTATTGTATTCAGAACTGAATTGAAGACCGCTGTCAATTAAATCGTTTAGGGTACTGATCTCAACATTTTTATCTAATCGAAAATTGAAATCAGTTAGAGACATTAAAATGTTGCAAGAGTAGTAAAAATAGATGATCAGAAGGCATCCGAAAATGATCCGTTCCTTTAAATTTCTAGGCTGAGCTTTTACTCCGATTCCAAACAAAATTTGTATGACCACTGTCCAATTACAAATCGTTTCATCAAATTTAAATAGTCTTACTATTATCGAACTGAATAGTGTTAGTGAAATTGTTAATAGAATTGAATAGTAAAAAGTATTTCCAATGGTAATTGAATAGTTTTTTGACTTTAGGTTTGGAGCAATTGCAACATAGTGTTCTAGGGAAACAATCATATTTTCGAATATTTCTTTCTTACAAATACTTTTTGTTGTTGTGGTCGTATAACTAATCAGTTGTATTTTCTTCTGTTGAACTAATTTCATGAAACCTGTAGATTTTTCCACTTTTTCGCAGTAAAAAATACCATTGTCCTCCTGATCAGAAGGTACGAATACTTGACTGTAATTTAATAATTTAGCGAAAATTTTCCCAACCTCAGCATCTGGTCCACTAATATCATAGGGATGACCTGTTGAATTCCGCTTTAATTTTACATACGGGGGTCTATTCAGAATTCCCACTTTCAGTCCGTAACCATTTAGATTACGAAGTTTTGATGGAAATACGACAGTTCGTTTGGTGAACGGTTTTATCGTATAGGAAACAAATGGATTTAGCTGATGAACCGTTGCTCCATATTTAGTAACGTCCAAAATCGTCACGTCTAAAAATAAATCTCCCCACATCTTTTGCAGAAAGTTTTTGTAATTTAGCCTTTTGTTGGAATCTAAGTAGCGAAGAATTAAGCATTTCGGTCGAATACGAACATTCGTCAGGTTTTTAATGAATGTCATCGTTTCCTCTATCCATTCCATATTGTCTTTTTGTACCGATTCGTCAATAACAAACAATGTATCTCTTGGATTACTCAAGGAATTCCTTTGCTCAAAGTGTTGAATCTTTCGTCTTGTGTAACTGTCACTAAAGTACAGAATTGGTAGATTTTTCTGTATTTCTCGAACCACTTCATGATCCACGAACTTATTGTTTGTTATCAAGAATATTTGGTAGACTTTTGGATCCTTTTTGATTGACGTTATGATTCTTTGTAACCATTTTGATGAACTGTTTAGTTTGCTTAGGTTAGTTTTGGAACAGTTCGTATAATTCTTTTGGCTAATTTCCAAAATCACCAGAATTAGGAAAACATAAAAGATCATTTTCAGCTTCATTCTTGGATGTCTCTGTAAAAAAAGGCTTTTGCCTTTTTGATGATGACAACGAAACTAGTAAATACTGAAAAAATTTAACTTACAAGTTTTCAATTGTACTAACCATTTTATGTCAAGTTGAATTCCACTTACTTTGTTTTCTTTTGTGTTTGTTTCTTTGCATCCTAGCAACGACAATTATTTACCAATGAAGATACTTTTTTCATCTATTGATTTATGAAAGAATGTCAGAAAACAAGTTTTATGATAAGGAGTTTTATTTTTCAAGTTCGCATTCTAAAAGTTCTTCAATTTGTCTGCATTGTAAATAAATTTTCTAATATTTTCAATTATATTAAAAAAAAGAGGTTAATAAACTGTAGCAACTATCATGAATCAAAATATTTGTCTAATAGTTTGTTGATTCGTACTTTTATTGAATTGTATAGGAAGAAATTAAGACAATTCAAGAAAGCACCTGTCTTTTAATTAAAGTTGTGTCTTTTGGTTGTGGCCCCCTTGAGATACTATTTTGCCTGGATCCCTCGTTGCAAGATGGAAATTAATCCAGAGAAAGTGAAGCTGCTAGAGAGCTGCCTCGATAATTGCTTTTCTGCCAGAAACTTATTCGAGCATAATCTTTATACTTACTATCATTTCTTAATAGTGTAAGTGATGTTTTTTTTTCTTAAAACTAATAATTGTCAAGGATAAAAATACAAAACCTACAAAATTATTTCTATTTTCAGACATTTAATATTATAAAGTATGTTAAATATAAAATTTTTTGATGTAAAATTTTTTGATTGTAAAAAAAAATATTGTAGACATAAAGTTTTAAATGTTTGATTCAATAAACTTGAGTCTATCTGTTTAGGACTATTTTCAAAACCCAAGAAGGAAGTTGAACCCATCTCTTTCAATTTTCCCATGTAAAGTATTTCCCATTTCTCTTTGTCCATCTCTGAGACATCGAAATATTCGCCAAAGTTTCCTGACCCTTTGCTCATCGTAATAGACCTGACGACCCAGCAGAGGGAGATTTTTCTCTTCAGTCATTCGATATTTATTTAGTTTCGAAGACTTGGAATCCAAATTCTCTGGGGAATTTCAAGATTTCCCGCGTGGTGGTGAGACTTTTTCTTCTTCTTCTTCTTTTTTTCTCTACAATCGAAAAAAGGGAATCTGCTGATTATGTACTCATCAATGATGAAATAACAGAGCTAACAGAGCCTTTTGTTGATTTTATTATATGTGCTGAAAACAATTTATTGTACAAATAAAATTATCGATTCCTCGATGTTTTCAATAAATTCATATACTCCCGAATTCAATTTGTTTAATTTAATTAAATATTGGAGAAAATTGTTTTATTCAATTTTTAATCTATTGCTGGAAAAAGGAATATTAATTTAAAACGAGAATTAAATTCGATCAATGGAAGATAAAAATATGAAAAGAAATTAATATTATTTTGTCCGCAAATCCCGTAAAGATCCGTAAATTTGTCCGTAAATTCTTCTCCGAAATTCAATTATTTTCAAAAATTTTAATACAATTCTTGACAAAATTTCAATTATTTTCAAAAATTTTCCTCATTTTAATTATTTTTAATATTTATTATTTTAATATAATTTTTCAAAAACATTCAATTATTTAAATAAAATTTTAATAAAAGTTTCACAGGAATTCAATTATTCACCAATTTCTTATATAAATTTTTTTAAATCAATTCAATTATTTTTAATTTTATACTGAAGTTTCTTAAAAGAATTCAAATATATTCAGAGAATTGAAGAAAATAGTTCTGCGAAATTCAATTATTTCGAAAAATTTAAATAAAATTCTTTTAAAAATTCTATTATCTAAAAAAATGTTGACAAAAATTCTTACAAGATTTAGTTAATAAAATTGCAAATTTTAATAAAATTTTCCTAAACAATTCAATTATTTTTTATAAAATTCTTCTTAAGAATTCAATTATTTGAAAAAATTGGAATAAAGTTCTTCGCAAGAAATCAATTATTTTCATATTATAATAAAATTTTTTCGAGAATTAAATACTTAAAAAAAAATTTGATGAAATGGTTTATATAAATTTGAAAAATAATAATAAAATTGATCATAGAATACAATTATTTTCGTAAAATATAACATTCTTCCTAGGAATATAATTATTGTCAAAAATGTTTGTAAAAATCTTCCTAACAATTCAATTATTTTCGTAAAAAATAAAATTCTTCTAAGCAAATCAATTATTTAAGAAATTTTAAACAGAATTCATCCCAAGAATTCTATTTATTTCAAAAATAAACATTTTCAAAGGAATTCAATTATTTAAAAAAAAATTTTTTTAATTCTTCGTCTGATTTTAATTATTTTTAATTTTTTAATGAAATTTCTCTATAGAATTTAATTATTTTCAAAAAGTTTTAAAAAATTATCAGAAATTCAATTATTTAAAAAAATTTGAATAAAATTCTACACGAGAAATTAATTATTTTCATAAATAATAATATTTTTTTCCAGAAATTTATTATTTTTACAAATAACTTTTTTCATAGGAATTCAAATCTTTAAAAAAATTTGTTGCAAGAATTAAATTATTTTCTCATCTTAAATTTATTATAGGTTATTGAATTTGAAAATCTTAAGTCAAAATTTTGTCTGGAAATCAGGGAAATTATTTTTAATACTACAATTTTAATCGAATTTTTCAAAAAAATTAATTATTCTTAAAATTTTTATTAAAATTCGTTGCAAGAATTTAATTATTTAAAAATTTGTTAATAAAATTCTTTACAAGAATTGAATTGTAAGAAACATTTAATTATTCAATAAATCATTTATTTTTGTATTTAAATAATTGAATTCTATTAGAATTTTCTGATAAAAATTGATTTAAAAATAAATTTCAGTTTTTGGAAAAGTTTAATTGATAATTTTTTTTTAAATTACTTAAAGTTTTTATTTTTTAATATATATTTAATTGAAGAATTAACGATTAATTAAAATTTCGTAAAACTGAATATTTTAAAGAAATAGATTTGAAAATTGTCCTTTTTATTAAACAAAACACCAAATTAATTTACAGCGAATTTTGATCAAATTTGAAAAAATTATCCACCATATTAGATCCGCCATTTTGAATTTTGAAAATCAGACTTTAGATTCGTAATGAACGACCCTAAAAATCCCTGATCAACAAGTTTTATGCAAATTTAATTAATTTTAAAAAAAATGTCCGCCATGTTGGATCAGCCATTTTGAATTTTGGAAATCTGACTTTAGATTCGTAATCAGCGTTCCCTAAAACCCACTAGTAACAAGTTTCAAGCGAATTTGAGCAATTTTGTAAAAAATGTCCGCCATATTGGATCCGCCATTTTGAATTTTGAAAATCTGACTTCAGATTCATAATCAGCGATCCCAAAAACCCCCGAGTAACAAGTTTCAACGAAATCCACCCACTGGGTTTCCTAGGAGCACGAAATGGTTAAAATAATTGAAAAATATTGCCGTAGTGAAAATTGTGAGTAAAAATAAAAAAGTCATAAATATTTGTAAAAAAAACACTTGTTTCGATTTTTCAAATAATGTAACTTTTAATTGGAGAATAAATTACAATTTATCTGTCAAAAGTAAATGTGTTAAAAATAAAAAAAATCTCTGATACATCGCATATATCTGTTATATAAAAATTAATAAAAGCATTAAAGTTTTTTTGTTTTTTTTTTTTTTTGCTCTTTCGGCGATAGAAGCCTCTGGGCAATAAAAAGGCGTCGAAGCAATTTATATGATGAAAATGACAGCGTGTATAAGTGGATTTTGTTTCACATCACGTTGATGTCGTTGTCACAAATAGGCAATGTAAACGTAGATGTGTCATTTAGTCTGAAATTTCCCGTACTATGAAGGGAGAGAAACTGTACCATTAGCCTCCAGGTGTTAGATATCTCACTCCGACCATTCCTTTCCTTATTCCTAGGCGATCATCCTCTCTCTCTAACCTATGAGGTTTATCCCCCAACTATCTTCAGGAAAATACACTCAATGTCAAGTACCACAACTACAGTAAAAGAATAATTTTTCCACATTCATTCTTGAGTTTTAATTTAATTTTTTTTTCGATTATTGAAATTCAGTGATTGCTTTTTAAAAAGGAATTTCCAGAAATGGGTTATTATAATAATGAGAAATTAGGCGTATTTAATATCGTCACGTAGGGGAGCTTATTAAATGTATATTAGGTACTTTGCATAATTGGAGGATAATTTCGGGTTTAATAGAATGAATATCGAAAGTGCAAAATGTGTCCAAGATTGGTACTTTTTTTCTCTAAAGAAGTGAGTTTTACTCATCAAACGGTTAGAATCATCAAATAATTTTAACCATCATCATCATTATCATCATCACCATCATCATCGTTTTAGAACTGCACCGCAATCAATAAATTACTTTAACTCCAGTGTCTTAATGTTTTGTCCAAAAATTTATTGCAAACACTTCAAATAAATACAAAAATATTCCAAAGACTGCAGAGGTCTAAACTACTTTTCTCCTCTTTAGCAAAATTCTCCATAAAAAAAATATATTTCTAGACCCTTAGATTATTAAAATGTATGAAAAAAACTGAATTATATAGTTTTAGGGAGCATAACGACATGATCTTTCGTGAGCGAATCTCTGCGAAGAATGAAAATTCGCTGGACATCCATAATCCCTGTAGGAGCATTCATCTTGCTTGTAATTGCATTTCCCTTCATGAATTTCTCTGTACGATGATTTTGGTCTAACTCTACATCCGTACATTTTCCATTTGCAATCGACCAGTTCATTTGGATCTTCATAGTAAACGCAGGAATCATCATTATCATCGCTGTAATTATCCCCATCACGATGATTACACTTCTCCTCATGTATTCCTTTCCTCTTAAAGGGCATTCTCACCATACAGCCACGATCCCTAAATCTACAATTTACTAATTCATCTGGATCGTGGTACACTTCATCGGAATCATCATCATCGTCGTCGGCTCGGTGATTGCATTTCTCCTCATGTTGCCTCTTCCTATGAAATGGCATTTTAACCATACAACCAACATTTCTGTATTTGCAATCGACAATTTCGTTTGGATCATGATTTAGGGACACGTCTCCCATTGAGGAACGTAAGTTCTCCATTTCTTCAAATCTTCCTTTGTATGAACAATCACTTTCGTGGGATACTAACTTAGAAATTGGGAGTTGAATATTGCAGCCTGCTTCTTTGTATCTACAGTCGCCAATATTTTCTCCTGATGCATTATGGTACTGACATCTGGAACAATAAAAGATTTCATCATTGTTACATACGTTTGCAGAAAAGATGATTTACTGATTTAAGGGAATTTGAATCAATATGACGTCACAATTTTAAAACAAATGCTTTCAACAAAATTGTGACGTCATAATAGTTCAAAACCCCCCCTTAAAAAATTAAGGGGGGTACACCACTTGTAACAAGGAAACAGATCTTTTTCAAGCATTTTTTTTTATAAATTACGAAATTTTCTAACAAATAGATTATCTAAAAGTAAATTCAAAATGGCGGATCCAATATGGCGGACACTTTTTTCGAAATTACTCAAATTCGTTTGAAACTTGTTACTCTGGGGTTTTCGAAGTCGCTGATTACGAATCTGAAGTCAAACATTCAAAATTCAAAATGGCGGATACAATATGGCGGATACTTTTTTAAAAATTGATTAAATTTGCATAAAACTTGTTACTCGGGGGTTTTCAGAGTCGCTGATTACGAATCTGAAGTCTGATTTTCAAAATTCAAAATGGGGGATCCAATATGGCGGATATTTTTTCTAAATTCATCAAATTCAAATTCAAATTCAAAAGTAAGAAAATTCTTCGCAAAAATTCAATTACGTTAAAAAATTTTTTAAAAATTCTCTTCAAAATTTCAATTATCTTTAGAAATATTAAAATTCTTCTCCGAAATTTAATTATTTTCGACAAATTTTAATAAAATTTTTGTCAAAATTTCAATTATTTTCAAAAATTTTTCTCCATTAAATGATTTTTAATATTTATTATTTTAATATAATTTTCCAAAAGAATTCAATTATTTAAAAAAAATTTGATAAAATCCTACGGAAACATTTAATTATTTTCATAAAATAATAAAAACTGCACAGGAATTCAATTATTTATAATTTCTTTATAAAGTTCAAGAACTTTATAAAAAAATTATAAATAATTGAATTCCTGTGCAGTTTTTATTATTTTATGAAAATAATTAAATGTTTCCGTACTTAAATTATTTTTGTAAATACTAAAATTCTTTTTAGAAACACAATTATTTTTAAAAATAATAAAACACATCGCAAAATTACAATTATTTTTAAAACACTTCCTCCATTAAAAGATTTCTAAATTTTTTCATTTATTAAAATTTTTTAAAAGAATTCAATTATTTAAAAAAAATTTTGATAAAATTCTACGGAAGCATTTAATTATTAAAAAAAAAAATAAAAATTTCACAGGAATTCAATTATTTACAAATTTTTTTATAAATTTCTCCCCAATATTTCAATTATTTTTATAAATAATAAAACTTATCGCAAAATTTTAATTATTTTTAAAAATTTTCCTCCATTAAATGATTTTCAATATTTTTCAATTTATTAAAATTTTCGAAAAGAATTCAATTATTTAAATAAAATTTGACAAAATTCTACGCAAATATTTAATTATTTTCTTAAAATAATAAAAATTTCACGAGAATTCAATTATTTATAAATTTTTTTTATAAATTTCCTCTCATTAATTCAATTACTTTCATGAATAATTAAATTTTTACAGAGATTCAATTATTTTCGAAAATACTAAACTTCGTTTTAGGAACACAATTATTTTCATAAATAATAAAACTCATTGCAGAATTTCAATTATTTTTAATTCAATTTTAATCTAATTTGTCGAAAAATATTATTTTTAAAAAATTTGTTAAAATTCGTCGAAAGAATTTAATTATTTAAAAATTTGTTGATAAAATTCTTTATGAGAATTGATTTTTAAGAAACATTCAATTATTCGATAAATTATTTTTATTATTAATTCAAATAATTGAATTCTAGAAGAATTTTCTAATAACAATTTATTTAAACATAAATTTCAGTAAAAATTTTAGACAATTATTCGAAAATTAAAAGCAATTTAGGGTGAATTTTAAGAAATAATTGAATTTTGAAATTAATTCTTTTGGAAAAATTTAATTGCGGATTTTTTTTTTTTGAAATTATTTAAAGTTTTTATTTTCCAATATAATTGAAGAATTTAAGAATAAATTGAAATTTCATAAAATTGAATATTGTAAAGAAATGGATTTGAAAATTGACAAATAACTTTTTATTCGAAAATTATTAAAAATAATTGATGAAAGAAGAATTTTAGTTAAAAATTCTTGAAAATAATAATTGAATCTAAATGATGAAAATAGTTTTGAATAAGTTACACAGTAACAATATTCTTATAATATAAAATAATAATTTTATCACGAGCTATTTTTTATATTTATGAAAAAATTTAATTTATAGTTTTAAGTAATATGTTCTCTTATTCGACTCGAACTGGTTATATCTTTGTCTGTATAATAATTTGTTCGTAAATGGTCCGTAATTTTTCATTTTTGGTCCGTAAAGTCCCTATTTTTAAATACTTTCACTGGTTCGAGTCCTGCTTATTACGAATCTGAAGTCAGATTTTCAAAATTCAAAATGGCGGATCTAATATGGCGGAATTTTTTTCCAAATTATTCAAATTCTCTTGAAACTTGTCACTCGAAGGTTTTTGGGGTCGCTGATTATGAATCTGATGTCAGATTTTCAAAATTCAAAATGGCGGTTTCAATATGGCGGCCATTTTCCTCAAAATTGCTCAAATTCGCTTGAAACTTGTCACTCGGGGGTTTTCAAGGTCGCTGATTACGAATATGAAGTCTGATTTTTAAAATTCAAAATGGCGGATCTAATATGGCGGACTTTTTTTCCCAAATTATTCAAATTCTCTTGAAACTTGTCACTCGGGGGTTTTTGGGGTCGCTGATTATGAATCTGATGTCAGATTTTCAAAATTCAAAATGGCGGTTTCAATATGGCGGCCATTTTCCTCAAAATTGCTCAAATTTGCTTGAAACTTGTCACTCGGGGGTTTTCAAGGTCGCTGATTACGAATATGAAGTCTGATTTTTAAAATTCAAAATGGCGGATCTAATATGGCGGACTTTTTTTCCCAAATTATTCAAATTCTCTTGAAACTTGTCACTCGGGGGTTTTTGGGGTCGCTGATTATGAATCTGATGTCAGATTTTCAAAATTCAAAATGGCGGTTTCAATATGGCGGCCATTTTCCTCAAAATTGCTCAAATTCGCTTGAAACTTGTCACTCGGGGGTTTTCAAGGTCGCTGATTACGAATATGAAGTAAGATTTTCAAAATTCAAAATGGCGGATCTAATATGGCGGAAGTTTTTTCCAAATTATTCAAATTCTCTTGAAACTTGTCACTCGGGGGTTTTTGGGGTCGCTGATTATGAATCTGATGTCAGATTTTCAAAATTCAAAATGGCGGTTTTAAAATGGCGGCCATTTTCCTCAAAATTGCTCAAATTCGCTTGAAACTTGTCACTCGAGGGTTTTCAAGGTCGCTGATTACGAATATGAAGTCTGATTATCAAAATTCAAAATGGCGGATCTAATATGGCTGATATATTTTTCGAATTTGCTCAAATTTGCATAAAACTTGTTATTATTCTTGCGAAAGAATTTAGGGTTTCATTTTCTGATGCAATGGCACAGGCTGCATTTCTATCTAATTTTGATCTATAGGTGTAAAATTTTGTATGGTTCGGGTATTTATCTAATTTCTTTTTTAAATAATGATTTGGAAGGTATTTTAAGTTTCAATTTACTTTTTTGCGCCCAGAAGAAACACTCAACGTTTCCTGTTACACATTCAGAGTTAAAATGAAATTTTCCTATTCACGTCATCCCTACTCCTTGGAAAAATCTATAAAGTTGATAAAAACAGGAAAATGCAAAAAAAGATAATCGATTTTGCTAAAATTACAACTATGGTCTACCCTCATCCCCTTAAAAAAAATATAATCTATCAATTTACCTGGACTCGTGAATTTCTCTCAAGTGTTCTGGGAATTTGACCCAACATCCCATATGGGAATAGGAACATGGTAACAATTCCTGATGCTCCGTTGGTGGTTCGGGTTGCCAATTTTGTCTTTCGTGAAAATGAAAATCAACCTCCGATGGTGCACTGGGCATTGGCATTGTTATTGGCATTTGAGTTGTTGGATATGGAGTTCGTGGCATTGGGTGTGGCATTAGATGAACCGGAGGTGCTGGTGGATTGAAGGAATTCACCTCTCGTGGTGCAATTTGAACATTAATTGGTGCACGACATTTTGGACAAGAGAAATAATATGGTTTACAACGATAGCACAATACATGATTATTCACGCATGAAAATTTTGGTGTGAGATCCATTTCCTGCATGCAAATTGGACAGACGCCTTCATTTCGAAACTTATCCTCTAAACTCGGATACAAATGGTTCATTTTTTCTGCACAAAGAGAGAAAAAAGTTAAAAATTTTCCAAAAAAAATATACAATTTTTTCTTATCACAATAAAATGAATAAATGAAAGATTAGATTAATTTTTTTTTCCTTCAAAGAAGGTCGACTTGACTTTCCTGTATTTATTATCTAAGTTTAAAAATTACAAACAAATTTTGAAAAAGAATTACCCAAATTATCTCTGTCTGTGAATTGTTGGGAAATAAAAAAAAATTCAGTTTAATCACTACGAAAAAATGTGTTTTTATCAAATATGGATTACATTACTTTTTTCCTTGTATACCATTTTATATTAATAAACGTTTCTTTTGCAAATATTAATAAAAAAATTCAAATAATAAAGTATTTGTTATTCTAAGTAATTTTCTTAAAAAATTTTCTTACCTACGATATTTTTATGCACAATTCTCTCAGATATTCAAACCCTTTTGAATTTTAATTCTGAAAATTGACACAATATTGAATTTTAAACTGAAAACGTCTACAGACTGTGAATAACAGACGTGAACTGTCACAAGCTTCGTTATCTGTTATACATTCAGGTGACGTTTGCCTTATCTGATAAAAATGAAATGTCAAAAGCTTAAATACTTTTTTAAAATTTAATTATACGCATCATGTATATTTAATTTTTTCAATTAATTATTTTCCGCTACAACAATTCGTCAATTTACAAGCAAAAAAAAATATATCAAATTTAATTAAAAATAATAGTTCCATTTCGAGGATTTGTAATTGTTTTCTAAAACTAACTAAAATTGCTAAAAGGCTACAAATTAAAATTGTATTGATATTCATTTAAAGTGAATCAGTTTTTTAATAACTAAAATTGACTATTATAATAATTAGCCAGGATTATAAACGTATTGCTATTTTCAAAAATTAGTAAAAATTCTACTTTTTCATTTCTATATTCATAATAATTATTAAAATCATGAATAAAAATTGGTTTTTTTATGTAAACACTCGAAATGGTGTAACACGATGTTGACATAAGATCGCACATGATATTCAACACTGGTTCGTTATAAGTGGTGAGCCTCATTTATAAAACCCTCCCGCGCAAATGTCACATCAAAGATATTCGAATCCCCCAAAATGGAATGGGGTGTAATATCTGCGTCAACCATAAGTCACTTATGCAAATATGTCCACCATCTAAGCGTGATGACCATTATTATAAAAGCAAATTCATTTTCACAAGCGACGAAATTTTTCACCTAAAAATACATGTTTGGATATTTTTTTTCCTCTCTTTTAAATCTTCTTTCATCAATTATTTTTTATAATTTTCGCCAAACTTCATTTACAATTTTCAAATTCATTTGTTTACAATATTCATTTTTACGAAATTTCAATTATTCATAAATTCTTCAATTAAATATATGTATTAAAATTTAAAAACTAAATAATTTCAAAAAAAATCCGCATTTCAACTTTTTCAAAAAAAAAATGAAATTTAAAATTCAATTATTTCTTAAAATTCACGCTATATTGCTTTTAGTATTCAATTATTTATCTATAATTTTAACTGAAATTCATTTTTATGAAATGAAAATCAACTTTTATTAGAAAATTCTACTTGAATATTTCTTAAAATTCAATTCTCATAAAGAATTTTATCAACAAATTTTTAAATAATTAATTGGACGAATTTTAATAAAGAATTTTAAAATAATTACATTTTTGGAGAAATTTGATTAAAATTGTATTAAAAATAATTGAATTCTGCAACGAGTTTTATTATTTATGAAAATAATTGAGTTTCTTAAAAAAATTTTAGTGTTTACGAAAATAATTGAATTATTGCGAAGAAATTTATAAAAAATTTGTAAATAATTGAATTCCTGGCAAATTTTTATTATATTTTATGAAAATAATTAAATGTTTGCGTAGAATTTTATTAAATTTTGTTTAAATAATTGAATTCGTTTGGAAAATTTTATTAAAACAATAAATATTAAAAATCATTTAATGGAGGAAAATTTTTGAAAATAATTTAAATTCAGCGGTGAATTCTATTATTTTTGAAAATAATACAGTTCCTAAAAAGAATGTTAGTATTCACGAAAATAATTGAATTAAAAAATTTATTATTTCTAAAAATATTTGAATTATTGCGAAGAAATTTATAAGAAAATTCTGTAAATAATTGAATTCGTGTGAAATTTTAACTATATTTTATGAAAATAATTAAATGTTTGCGTAGAATTTTATCAAATTTTTTTTAAATAATTGAATTCGTTTGGAAAATTTTATTAAAACAATAAATATTAAAAATCATTTAATGGAGGAAAATTTTTGAAAATAATTTAAATTCAGCGATGAATTCTATTATTTTTGAAAATAATACAGTTCCTAAAAAGAATGTTAGTATTCACGAAAATAATTGAATTAAAAAATTTATTATTTATGAAAATATTTGAATTATTGCGAAGAAATTTATAAGAAAATTCTGTAAATAATTGAATTCGTGTGAAATTTTAACTATATTTTATGAAAATAATTAAATATTTGCGAAGAATTTTATCAAATTTTTTTTAAATAATTGAATTCTTTTGAAAAATTTTATTAAAACAATAAATATTAAAAATCATTTAATGGAGGAAAATTTTTGAAAATAATTTAAATTCAGCGATGAATTCTATTATTTTTGAAAATAATACAGTTCCTAAAAAGAATGTTAGTATTCACGAAAATAATTGAATTAAAAAATTTATTATTTATGAAAATATTTGAATTATTGCGAAGAAATTTATAAGAAAATTCTGTAAATAATTGAATTGGTGTGAAATTTTAACTATATTTAATGAAAATAATTAAATATTTGCGTAGAATTTTATCAAATTTT
Source organism: Leptopilina syphax (assembly GCA_032872505.1). Lineage (NCBI taxonomy): Eukaryota > Metazoa > Arthropoda > Insecta > Hymenoptera > Figitidae > Leptopilina > Leptopilina syphax. Next base: position 37,567,238 of record CM065471.1, read on the forward strand.
TTTTAAATAATTGAATTCTTTTGAAAAATTTTATTAAAATAATAAATATTGAAAATCATTTAATGGAGGAAATTTTTTGAAAATAAATGAAATTTTGACAAAAATTGAATTAAAATATTTTGAAAATAATTGAATTTCGAGGAAGAATTTTAATATTTCTAAAGATAATTGAAATTTTGACTAAAATTTTTTTAAATTTTTAATGTAATTGAATCTGCAGTCATTTGTAACTTTTCCAAAATTCAATTATTATGTAATACTTTAACTAAAATTAATTTTTAAATCAATTTTTAATAAAAAAATCAACAAGAATTCAATTATTTAAATACAAACTTGGATAATTTATTGAATAATTGAATGTTTCTTTTAAAATTGAATTCTTATAATTTTATCAACAAATTTTTCAATAATTAAATTTTTTGGACTAGTTTTAATAAAATTTTTTTAAATAATTACATTTTTCGAGAAATTTGATTAAAATTGAATTAAAAATAATTGAAATTCTGCGATGAGTTTGATTATTTATGCAAATAATTGAGAAAAAGAATTTTAATTTTTACGAAAATAATTGAATTATCTTTAAAAATTGAATTATTGCGAAGAAATTTATAAAAAAATTTGTAAATAATTGAATTCCTGGCAAATTTTTATTATTTTATGAAAATAATTAAATGTTTGCGTAGAATATTATCAAATTTTTTTTTAAATAATTGAATTCTTTTGGAAAATTTCATTAAAATAATTAATATTGAAAATCATTTAATGGAGAAAAATAGTTGAAATTTTGCCAAGAATTGTATTAAAATTTTTAAAAATAATTGAATTTGGGAGAAAAATTTTAACATTTCTAAAGATAATAATTGAAATTGACGAGAAATTTCAATTATTCGTAAATTCTTCAATTAAATATAGTGTTTATATTAGAAAATAAAAACTTCAAATAATTTAAAAAAAGTTGGTCATTGTACAACTTTATTAAAACCTAATGGGATTTCTTTTTAAATATTTTGTTCTCCATTCCGGTCATCGTCACCAAGTTATATATATTTAATCTTTGTGGCAAATACAAATGTTCCTTATTGGATTAGAAAACCACCTAAGATGACGAGGTAATTCTTGTCAGGTTTCTTCTGCAGGTCAATTCCTTTAGTACCTAGATTTTATTCCACTGAAAATAATTACCAATAAAAGAGCCTCACTCCTCTGTTATAACTTATAAATTTTATATCTCTCTAAATTATTGAATTAGTAAAAACTAAAAATGTTTACTAATTTGAATTAGTGACTGACTTTTTGCTTTTGAATTAGTAAATTTTACTAACTTAGTAAAAAATTACTATTTGGTAACTTCTTTGATTTTCAATTTTCGATCTTAATTACAGTTATTATATTTTTATACGTCAACTATTATTTAGTTAGTTAGTTATTTATTCTGTATCAACAAAAATTCGATAAATGAGAAAAAAAAATCGTTTTAAAATTCCTCCCCAGTAATAGCGCGATTGTAATCGCGAGCAGAGAGTTCTTTTCACAGTTTCATTGAAAAAGTTTTTATTGAGTTTATGCCTGATCGATGACAATATGTGATACATGCTTGCCAAGCTAAAAGCCTACATGTTAACGGAAAATAGATCTTGTAAACGATTTGCTCAAGATTGATTCGAATAAATTTATATTGACATTCGATATAATGTTTTTTAAAGCTATTCCGGAAATTTCGTGCCAACACTCTTTTTCTCACTCTCTGTCCCTCTTTATATAAGAAAATAACATTTTTTTTCTTCGCAAAGATCAAAATATTTCCTCGTTTGAAAGTTTCTTTTTTTTCTCTCTGTCTATACGTCTCTCAAGAGAGGAAAAGACACGTTTCAACTTCTTGTGGAAATATGCTGCATAATTTGACCATTCCTCAAATCTTATATATATATATATCCAAATCCTCAAAAGAATATGAGTGTATTACTGAGCAGGTCGTTTTTGGGCTTTTGCAGAGACACTTTTCCCATCTTTGCAAAGCAACACCCTCTCATTTCAAAATAAAAGTATTTTCAGGAATTTGAAATTATTCTCAAATCGACAACATAGATTATTTTTAAACTTGTTTTTTCTGATTCGAAAAAATATTTTTTTTTACAATTCGAATAAGTATTTTTAAAAAATTTTTTAAATAAAATTTAAAAAATCAAAATTAACACAAAAAATTGTGATGTGTTTTTTGAAAACCAAAATGAATTACTAACGAATTAGTATTATTTACTACTTAATTAGTAAAATTTACTAATCAAAAATTCCAAAAGCAAAAAGCCAGTCACTAATTTAAATTAGTAAAATGTTAAAAAATGTTAAAAATTAGTAAAATAAAACATTTTACTAATTTAAATTAGTGACTGACTTTTTGCCTTTTTTATATTTAGAGAGTAAAAATTACGAATAAAGAATTAATTTTTTTCGAATTTTAAATTAAATCTAAAAAAAACTCATTTGCTGAAAAATGATTGCTTTTTCAAAAATAGACATCTTCTGTGTGTAATAATAATTCTCCTCTGAGAAATTGTGTAATAAATGATAAAATGTCGTCTCCTCTTCTCTTCTCTTTTTTTTTGACACAATTTTTTATTGAAATGGAAACATTCTTTGGAGATTTTTCTCATAAGAGAGGGCTTATGAGAACAATATTCATCAAGTGAAGTAGGTATACCTCGTGTTATTGCCTTTTATGACCATGTATCCCATTGTTCGAATTCTCTTCCTCATTGTGCAGTTTCAGAAAAGTTCAGACCTCAATAAATACTTGTTTCTCTTATTTTTTCTCATCCACAATTTTTTTTTCTCTCTCTCCAGTTGTTTGGTAATGATATTGTTTTCATTTCCAATCAAAACAAACATGAAATATTTTTCAAATGGGAATAGAGAAAAAACAAATTTCGGTATACAATAATGGAGAAAACGAAAAAAAATTTTATTGATGGGAAATATGGGGCAAATCTAGTGAATCATGGCTCAGAGTTGCTATAGGTCAGGAAAATCAGGGAATTCAGGAAAAAGTCAGAAAAAGTAGAATTGGTCAGGGAAATCAGGGAAAAGTTAAGGATTTTTATTAAAAAAAACTGAAAAAAATTAAATGTTTAAAATTTATAAAAAATATTTTAAATTTTTGTGTCTTTTTGTTTGCCTTATAAACTAGGAGATTACCACGAATTCTAAAAAAAACTTTCCATTCATTGAAAGAATTCAACTGTCTTAATAAATATCCAAACTCTTCCAGAAATTAAATTATTTTCAAAAATTAAAAAAAAAAATTGTCGTCAACATTTCAATTATCTTTATAAATAGCAAAATTCTTCGCCAAAATTCAATTATATTCAGAAATTTTAAAAATTCATTGCAGAATTCAATTATTTTCATAAATAACAATATTTATCAGAAGAATTCAATTATTTTCGAAATTAATAAAATTCTTCGCAGAAATTCAATTATTTTCAAAAAATCTAAAAAAAAATTGTTGTCAACATTTCAATTACCTTTATAAATGAATAGCAAAATTCCTAGACAAAATTCAATTATTTTCATAAATAATAACAATATTCATCACAAGAATTCAATTATTTTCCAAATTAATAAATTTTAATAAAATTCATGGCAAATTATGAATTATTCATTTCAATTATGAAACAACAATTTTTGATAAAATTATACACGAACATTCAATTATTTTACAAAAAAATAAAAATTCCACAGAAATTCAATTATTTAAAATATAATTTGCATAATTTGATTTGGAAAAATCAATTGTTTTAAAATTTGTCAGTAAATTCTTCGCAGTAATTCAATTATTTTCATTAATTTTAAAATTACTTTCAGAGATTTAATTATTTTCATAAATAATAAAATCATTCGGAGGAAGTCAATTATTTTTACAAATAACAATATTCATCACAAAAATTCAATTATTTTCAAAAGTAATAAAATTCAATTATTTTCAAAAATTTTAATAAAATTCATGTCAAAATTTCAATAATTTTCAAAAAATTTTCCAAAAGAATTCATTTACTTAAAAACAATTTTGACAAAATTCTACACGAATATTCAATTATTTTCTAAAATAATGAAAATTTCAGAGGAATTCAATTATTAAAAATAGAATTTGCATTCCTTTTTTTGAAAAAAAATTAATTTTCTAAAATTTTTATAAAATTCTTCGCAATAATTCAATTATTTTCAAAAATTATGAAACTTATCGTAGAATTCCAATTATTTTTAATACAATTTTAATTAAATTCCTTGAAAAATGTAATTATTCTTAAAAATTTTATTGAAATTCTTCAAAAAAATTCGAATATTTAAAAAAATGTTGATTATAATTTGTTTATTAGAATTTAATAATTATTTTTCAATACATTTTTAATTAACTTGAATGACTTTCATTTTCAAAAATTTTAATGAAATTTTTTGTGACAATTCAATTATTTTTAATATCTACTATTTTAATTAAGTTCTTCTCAAAAATTCAATTATTTTTATAAATAATAAAATTCTTCTCAAAAATTCAATTATTTTTATAAATATTAAAATTCATCTGAGAAATTCAATTATTCTTAAAAATTTTAATAACATTCTTTGAAAAAATTCAATTGTTTTAAAAAATTTGTATATAATTTGTTTATTAGAATTTAATAATTTAATTCTTAAAAGTTTTATTAAATTTCGTCCAAAGAATTTAATTATTTAAAAACTTCTTGATAAAATTCTTTATGGTGATTCAATTTTAAGAAACATTCAATTATTCAATAAATTATATCTATGTTTGTATTTTAATAATTGAATTCTCGTAGAATTTTCTTATAATAAAAATCGATTTAAAAATTAGTTTCAGTTTACGTTTAAGATAATAATTGAATTTTGGAGAATTTACTAATAATTGCAATTTTTCGAAAGAATTGAATTTTGTAAAGCTTTCAAATTAAAATCTTTGAAAATCTGAATTTTTCATATTTTTAATTAAAAATTCTATGGCATGGTTGCCAAAAATGATAAATATAAATTTCCAGGCATTTTCCAGGATTTTACAGGTCAATATTTATAAAATTCCAGTCAAAAATTAAAAAAATATCTGGCCCAATTACACATCTTCAGCTCTAAACATTTTTTTAAAATTCCAAATACCAAAAACTTAATAAGAATAACAAACAAAAAATTTTCTTCTTTAGAGATTAGTATATGGCAATAGGATAAAAACAATTTTTAATTTTAAATTAAAATATTCTTAAAAATCTTTAACAGTAAAAAAAATTATTTACTGCTCCTAAACTAAGGCAAGAACATTACTATTTAATATCTGAATCATCGAAAATGAATTTAATTCACGATTCTTAAATGTAGTCACAGCCGATAATCAGTAGGAGATGAAAAATTATTTTTTGAGCGAACTTTGTCTTCTGTTTACTAACAATTGTTAGTCAAAAAATGTTTAAACTTACTGTTCCTAAACAATGGCTAGAACAATTCTAATTAATATCTAGGTCATCAAAATTAATTTAATTCGCAACTCATAAAAAGTAACCACAGCCGATAATCAGCAGAAGATGAAAAATTATTTTCTGATGAGTGAACTTTATCTTCTGTTTACTAACAATTGTTAGTACAAAAAATGTTTTACTGGTCCCGAACTATTGCTAGAACAATTCCAATAAATATCTAGGTCATCAAAATTAATTTAATTCGCAATTCATAAAAAGTAACCACAGCCGATAATCAGCAGAAGATGGAAAATTATTTTCTGATGAGTGAACTTTATCTTCTGTTTACTAACAATTGTTAGTACAGTAACCACAGCCGATAATCAGCAGAAGATGGAAAATTATTTTCTGATGAGTGAACTTTATCTTCTGTTTACTAACAATTGTTAGTACAAAAATTGTTTACTGGTCCTCAACTATTACTAGAACAATTCCAATAATTATCTGGGTCATCACAATTAATTTAATTCACAATTCATAAAAAGTAACCACTTCTGATAATAGGTGATCTTTAATTATTATAAAACCTGAAGAAAGCAATCACTATGCAAAAAGTCAGTTATACTAATTCATACAAAGTAATGACTCTTCTAGGATATCCCAGCGAATCCTTAGAGCTTCGGTGGTTTATCATCCTGGATATCCTAATTTTAGAACATTACTAGGATGTCGATAGTAAAGGAATCATTTACATATTACGTCACATGCTTAATTTTATAGAAGGATCCCTAATTTTGTGATGGTCTGCCTATAAATTACTAGTGACGTAGGAGGGAGGAGTTAATAATTTTCCAACTGTGTTATTTTCATGACGATTACGTCATGAAAATTTTGAGCACTTCTCATACCCTCAAATATCCGTTGCTCTAATGCTTTTCAATTTAAATAAAAAAAATATTTATTACCAATTAATATGCAAGCAAAAGCAAAAAAAAAAAATACTAGGTCAACGCATATGAAATCCACTGTTTTGTCGAAGAACACACCTTTCATGAATGGAATCAGTGAGTGTAGGTGACAGTGCGCCGTGGCAGTTCAATGAAACCCAATCTGGATTAGTTCCCGCTTGTTCTCAAAGAGAGTGGAGACTTTTGTAGCCAGAGAGCGTTAGCGTCGCAATTGCTACCACATACAATATATATACATATATACACAGTTGGACTGAAGCGAGAGTTGAACAATCGATTGCGATATATCGTATATGGTAGCAGGGCCGGCTCGACAACCGGCCGATGACGGGCGCGCAGCCGCGCCATTATCGCATTTGGATTGGCTCCCGATGATGTCATCCAGTCTCCCCTAGGTCTGTGACGAAGGTCTGCGGGGTTTTCTGCAGTTCACAATCAACCACTCGAGCGGCATAGCCGCGTCATCCAAAGATTTTACTCGTGCTTTCATTTATATATACAAATCAAACTTGTGTGCTGTGTATTTTTGCCCTCTCTTTTTCCTGTGCCACAGCAGAAGTAACACAAAACTCTCCAGCAGCTGCCGACGCGTCCCTGAAAGGTGAGTCATCACTGGGGATTCCTTTCCATCAGTCAGGCGTGCACGGAACAGTTATAGCAGCACGACGACGTGACATACGGGTTCGTGCTCACTCCATGCTATACGCCGATGACTCATTCTCAACAACACGAGATTTTCAAGTGTGTCTCAATGTTTAGTTACACTTGGCGAGTGTCGGACGTGTAGCCTCTAATAGCTCCTTACGTTATTCAAAAATATCTTTTAAATAAAATCGAAGTTTATAAAAATTAAGATTTCAAAGGGGGTCGTAATTTTGTAGAAAAGGATTTTTAAATAAAATTTTAATTTTAATTAGTATAATACTACGGAATTGTGTCTATATACCTGTTAGCCGCGGCGTGAGTCATCCGGATGTTTTTGTGGAGCGTGTATACGCGGACTTGTATTCTTAGGTTCTGCTCTGTGTATTTGTGTCTAGAGAATCGATTCTAACTCTTTTAGGCTGTCTTTAAATAATACGCGGTAAGCTTTTTTTTTTTTAATTCTCCAATCGTATTTTTGTGACCTTTAATAGTGTGATTCGGAGTTTTATGTCATTTTGCATGTGTGACATCCAGAAAGAAAAGGAGTAGTCTCCTAAAATTTAGAGGAAAGGAAGTCCTGTGACAATATTTAATAATGAGTTCTTTTCAACTCTACTACCCACCGAGTGTTATTTCCAGTCAGGTTAGTAATTATCACACAAAAAAAAGCAGGATCTTTCTCGATTGCCATACTTTCTTCAGCCTCATTTCAATTTTTCAATAAAACCATTTCTATCATACAATTCCTTTTTTCAAAAAAACTGCTTTATGGTGATGGTCAAACTAACATCTCTTCCTACTTCTACTAATCCAATGGCTTTCTGCCAACAACAACTAACAACAAATTGAAAACCACAGCATCTTTTTCTAGATTTTAGAATAAAATTTTCAGTACTATCATTGCTAGTGCAAATTTGTGATGCTGTAGGGATTCAATAAATACTACGTTACTAACCAACTCATCAGCATTTTTGTATGAAACAAAAATAACATAACAGATTTTTAGATGCTTGTTAAGAATTAACAGCATTAACAGAATTAACAGCATTAACGAAATTAACAGCATCGACAGAATTAACAACATTAACAGAATTAATAGCATTAACGTTATTTTAAGAAACGATCCAGAAATTAGAAATCTATTCTAATGATCATAGAACATTAGTCATTATTATGACCGGGACAATATGATGCCACATACATTCAAGGCAAAAACGATTATGCAAACTCTATATATATATATATATATATATATACACTTCTCTATAACGATTCTTAATAAAAGTTTTGATTCAATAAAGAACAAAGTGAACACTGCAAATATTGATGAAAGCATTATTTCGAGTTTTGTTGTTAAAATATGGAGTTTATTATTGAAAAAGATATAATCTTCTTTTTGATATAAAGAGAAAAACTCGTTTTAACTGCATAAACAATTTTCTGTAGATTAGATATGCTGTTAAATGTTTTTTGTTCATGTAAATAAATAAATATTGGGTCAATGATGAACTTGTTTATTAACTATTTAGTATGTGCCACAGAAAAAACAATGCATCTTACATCTTAAAACTAAAACTATTGAAAATTGCACTATTTTTAAGCTTAAAATTAGAGATTAGATTGATTTTAGGTCATAAGATTACAATATCATGGGTAGATTGCAGTAAAAAATTTGTTGCTTTGATTTTAAAACTGAAATAATTGAAGAGTAGCCTATTTTTAAGATTAAAATTGACCTAATCTTTAACTTTATTTATAATCTCAAGGTTAAAATTCAGTCAAAAATGGTTCTTATGTCTTAAAACTAAAATATAATTGAAAATAAGCCTATTTTCAGGATTAAAATTAATGTAATCTGTAGTTTAATTAATTTTAAGATTAAAATTGACTTAATCTTGAATTTATAATCTTAAGGTTCAAATATAGGGTAAAAAATGGTTTTTTTTATGTATAGTATACATCTTAAAACTAAAATTATTGAAAAGTAGCCTATTTTTAGGCTTAAAATTAGAGATTCAGTCAATTTTAGGTCATAATATTATAATATCAAAGGCTAGAATATTAAAAGTATATTTTTAAGATTACACTGAAAAAACAAAATCTGGAACCGTTTACATGTTAAAACCGAAATGATTGAAAAGTAGTCCATTTTCAAGCTTAAAACTAGATTAAGTCAATTTTAGAACATGAGATTATACTTCCAAGACTATAAAATTCAGTCAAAAATGATTCTATTGTAAATGGTTTTAGTCAAAACGGGACTGAAAGTAAGATTTATTTTTTACAGTGATAAAATCGACTTAATCTATTACTAAATTTGTAATCTGAATGTTAAAATTCAGTCAAAAATGGTTCTTAAGTTTTGTTTAACATCTTAAAAGAAATAATGATTTAAAATTAAAGATTTTAAAGTATTTTCAAGCTTAAAACAAGATAAGGTCAATTTTAGAACATGAGATTATACTTCCAAGACTATAAAATTCAGTCAAAAATGATTCTTACGTATTTTGCATCCCAAAATTAAAATTAATGAAAAGATGTCATTTTTAAGCTTAAAATTTTAAGATTATGTCAATTAGGACATAAGTTTATACAATGAAGGCTAAAAATTCAGTCAAAAATGGTTGATTAATAAATAATAGTTCTTCATTAACAAAGCAGTAGTATTCAAGTTTAGTAATTATTCAAGTCTTCTCGTTTTTTTAAAACCTAAAACTGTTCTAAATGAAAAATTTATTTCAACATCTAAATTTAAATTTCCTGCCATTAAAAAATTGATAGCATCAATGAATTCATTGTTACATTAATAATAATGTAATTTATCTTTTCTGGTTAAGTTTGTAATATAATTTACAAAATATCAAACAAAATTGAAGCGAACAAATATTGTACTAAATATTTTATAAATATTTCTATTTATTTTTATAAAATATTTTGAATTTTAAATTCTAAAATATTTGATAAAATATTGAAAATTTAAGATTTAAAATTATTTTATAAAATATTGAAAATTTAAGATTTAAAACAATTTTATAAAATATTTTTTTATTTTTTTAACAAATTTCGTTTCCTTGCCAACAGAAAAAAGATCATTTTTCTATTCTCTTGAAATCCACACACGAACAATGTAATAAATTACATGTAATTTATAGAGAAAATCTATAAAAATGTATATGGAAACATTGACTGTCAGTATTTACGTAACATACAATTCAGTTTTGTTTGAAAAAAAAATTTTCATATCTATAAAAGACGATGTGTACACACTACACGTTATCTAATTAATTTAACTATTATAAAGCTTTCCTCTCGTGTTGCATAATTTTTTTTTTCAATTTAAATCCTTCTGTCAACAAAAAATTACTTCAAATATTGACAAATCTGTTTTTTTTTTAAATTTTTACATTTTAAATAAAATTTTTCCATCCCCACCACACACATAATTGTCATAGTGTTAGATAATAGAAGTTAAAACTTTGAAAAGTTTATAATATCATGATGTAAAGTGTAGTCTTTGTGTGTATGCAAACTTTGAGAAAAGTTATAATTTCAAAAAGCCAATGTGGTGCGGTTTTGAAATTTACAAGTTGTATAATTTGTTTAAATAATAATTTATAAATACACCAGGTGCAAAGTGGGAGAATAATGTTTCTTGCGTTTTTCGGAAATGAATATAGCGGTCAAAGAGAGTAAATATCTGGGACAATGAACCCCGTTTTCCCTCGGGCACGTTGTGTTCTCTTGCTCGAATGACTAAAGCAAAACTGGACTCGACTTGATTATATTTTTGCGGGATGCAGCAGTGGAAGACTTCAAAAAACTTTTATGCATTCTCACATCGGAAATTGCTCCTTTTATTTTCACAGAGAAACTTATTTAAATTTCTCATTCGATACGCAATGAAATTAAAAATAAACAAAGTCCAAACATAAAAGTTAACAAGAGATAGGTTTTTATTTGAAAATATAAATAGTAATCCATATATGGGAACCTATATGGATTTTTCTATTTCTGGTGTATAATTTTTAATGGAAACAGGTTCTTGTATTATTTTACTGTTTAGGTACCTATGAGTCTTTCCATCTTAGTTTTAAAATTCCTTAATAGGAACCCATATAGGAACCTATGTTGATTTTTTGCCTCCCAAATGTATAATTTAAATATACGAACCCTTATAGTTTCTCTATAAGTTTATTATATTTGAAAATGGAAACCTATGTGTGTTCGCATATTAGTTTTAAAATTTCCTAATAGAAACCCATAAACATAGGAACCCATAATGGTTTTTTCATTCCAAGAGTATAATTTAAATACGAACCCTTATAGTTTCCCAAATAAGTTTATTATATTTATAAAAGGGAACCTATGTGTTTTTCCATATTAGTTTTAAAATTTCCTAACAGGAACCCATATAGAAACCCCGTTTACAAATATAATAAAAATATATGGGAAACTATAAGGGTTCGTATTAAAATTATACTTTTCGAATGTAAAAATAGATACGTTTATAAATAATACTCTTGGAATGTAAAAACCACTATGGGTTCCTATTAGGAACCCATCATGGTTTTACATTCCAAGAGTATAATTTAAGTATGAACCCTTATAGTTTCCCATATAAGTTTATTATATTTGTAAACGGAAACCTATGTGTTTTCCCATATTAATTTTTAAATTTCTTAATAGAACCCATACATGCTTTTTTTATTTTAAGTGCATAATTTAAATTAGAAGCACATATTAGTTATTATATTTTTAAATAAGAACGTATGTGGGTTTCTATATAGACTATCATATGGGTTCTATTTAGCGTATATATTTGAAAAAATAAAAATGGCAACTCACATGGGTTCCACGATCATTAACATCATATAGGATCCTATGTACGAACTAATAGGATCCTATAATTAGATTCCCATATAAATTCCATATAAAACATTAAAAATGATATGGGTTCCCATATAAATTCCCTATGTGTTCCTATAGAAACCTATGGAACCCATAAAGAATTATAATAAAACATAATTAGGTAGGTTCCCATATAAATTTCCTATAAGTTTCTATAGGAAACCCATAAATATTTGTAATAAAAAACATTAGAAATTAGATGGGTTCCCATATAAATTCTCTATGGGTTCCTATAGAAACCTATGAAACCCATCAAAAAATTTATAATAAAAACATAATTATATAGGTTCCCATATAAATTATCATATAGGTTCTATATAAATTCTAAACCTATAAAAATTTATAATAGAAAACGTTTTAAAATATTAGATGGGTTCCCATATAATTTCTCTATGTGTTCCTATAGAAACCTATGGAACACATACAAAATTCTTAATTTTAAACCTAATTCGACAGGTTCCCATATAAATTCTTTATGAGCTCCTATAGAAACCTATGGAACCTATAAAAAAGTTATGATAAAAACAATTAGACAGATTTCCATATAAATTCCCTATGGGTTCCTACAGGAATCCATACAAATTTATAATAGAAAACATTTTAAAATATTAGATGGGTTCTCATAGAAATTCTCTATGGATTCCTATAGGAACCCATGGAACCCATAAAATTTTTTTTTTTATTAAAAAACCTAAAATTTTCTTCAATTACAAATGTAACTGTTAAACGAAACATTTTATCGCAATTCACTGCGAATAATAATAAAAGATTTCTTTCGATGAAAATTTTTATCCTACACGCAAATATACACGAAACTGTTGCGCAAAATTCCACATATATATATATTTAGATCGAATTCCAATTGCTGCAAATGAAAAGACCTCGACAAGAATGTCGTTTATTGACTAGAAGAAGAAGAAAAAAAAATTACAGTTGCTAGATACTTGTACCTGTTTTTATAAGAGAGAGAGAGAGAGAGAGAGGGAAGGGAGGAAAAATTTTGCTTGCAAATTGAGTAGGCAGAGTTGTTATGATAATAAGTAAAGTTGCAAATCTATATAACTAAACATGATTGAAGTTATGATTATATTATATATTAAAACTTGAAAATAAATTTTTATATCGTGTATAAATTTGAACTCTAACACTATATTATCACATAGAGAGTTATCTATAAAGACCTACAATGTGATAATTATAAAATTAACTTTATAAAAGTAGATCAAATTAATTTTTATATTAATTTTTGTAAGTAAAGGGGGGGGGGTTGGTTCTAAAACCTGTTTTTAAAAGATTTTTACCATTTTTAAAATGAAAAAAAAAGAATAAATAAAAATGGAAAAAAAGTGTAGTATAATTTTTCTAAAGGGTAATTTTAGCCAGTTCACATATAGAACTGAATTATTTTTTATATTAACGTTTGTTGTTACGGGAGGGGGGTTCGAAACTCTCTTTTAAAAGGTTTTTACCATTATTCAAATATTATGAAAAAAGTGGTATAATTTTTGTAAAGGATAATTTTCACCATTTCACATATAGAATCGTAACATTCACATGTAAACACACTTGCGCCCTGGATGGTAATTTTTTACCCGAAAAAATCGATATTAAAATGTATTCTTCTCTTTTGTGTTTAATATTCATAAAAAAAAGTTCAATAGAGCTGAAGAAAATTTATTTCTCTTTTTTTTTGGAAAATTGTTTTAATAGGAAATTGATCAGTTTTTCAATTCTATTTTTATATTTTCAAACTCTCGAAAAAGGAGGAAGGAAGTTGGGAAATTTACGCGCATTTATATCTCAAGTGATAATGAATGTTTGTGTTTTCTGTTTATTAATGAAAATTGGCTCGCAGTCGTATTATTTGCACATACATATATATACTATATCCTCGGACATTGAGCATTTATGAGAACAGAGACCCACTTACACATTTGTAATGCAAAGGTCATTAATCGTTAGATGAATACGAAAGCAGAAAGTGAATATTATTAGTCATGCCCTTAATATACAAAAGCGTTTCTAGACTTATTTTCCACTTTCACTACCCTTTTGTTCCTCAGTTCTTTTCATCTTTCGTCCTTTTTATATTGACAATATTTCCTCACTTTCATCCTCTCTCACACATCTTCCAGTTGAATAACTTTCGGGGGTTTTTTTTTTTATTCTTATTTTTTCGAATTTAAAAATATTTACAAACAATTTTTTTTCAATTATTTTCTAAACTAACATAAAGACAGGCCTCGGATATTAAAACTTTTTTCGATTGTTTTAAAAAAATGCGACTTTTTTCGACTTATTTCCAAAAATTGTGACTTTTTCGACTTATTTTCAAAAATTGTGACTTTTTTTTTTAAATATTTACCTTCTTTCTTGATTTTTAAAAATTATTTTTCATTTTAAAAAAAAATTGTTTCTACTCATCAATTTTATATGAACTGTTTGCAGTCGCTTGTCAAACGCACACTCGATCCTTTTATATCATAAACTCCTGGGGCGAGACAATGCCTTTAAATATCGAAATATGCTTGCAATATTATTGCCTTCAACTTATCATTGGAAGTAATGGCTTATAAACAGGGTATATACGCAACGAGTGATAAATTTATGTCGTTCATTCGCGTCATATTCAAGGAAACGGTCAGCAAAAAAAAAGAAAAAAAAACGAAATGAAATGACTTGCGTCGATTGTATTTTGATTGTGATTAATCGAATCATTAGAATTATAAAGGGTTATAGCGGAAAAAAATACAATTTCATTGTGTATATATTGATGAAAACATTTTTTTTTTCCAGTCATCATGTATATTTTTATTCGTTTTCTCAATTGAATAAATTATAATATTCTAAATTATAATGGTCGAAATTATAATGGTCGAAATTATAATAGTCTAAATTATAATAACATAATAGTCTAAAATATAATAGTCTAAAATATAATAGTTTAAAATATAATAGTCTAAAATATAATAGTTTAAATTATAATAATTTGATGATTAAAATAGAATATTTTCGACTATAAGAAAATAATTTATGATGAAACACTGCGCGACATCTGGTGTGTGGAATCATTATTGGGGTAACCGTTTTTTACTAAGTAAATCATTCTTCACTCAGGACCAATATTTGTCACTTTGGACTAAAATTTAAATTTAATTGATTCAATTAATAAACAATTAATAAACAAATTAACAATAATTAGTAAAATATAATAATAAAATAAAATAAAAATAGTTAATAAACTATAATTAATTTTTATAATTAATTTTGCCTACTCATTCGAAAGTCTTGCAATCGAAAGAATGAGTAAGAAAAGGATAAAGATATACATCTCTCTTTCTCATTCCGCTTTCGCTTACATTTACGATTAAAAATCGAATTTTACATCTTTTTTTTAAATTTTCCGAATCGAAGCAAAATTTTGCCGGTATTTTTCCATTTTTTTCCTCACAAGATCTGTTTTGGAGGTGTGTGTGTGTGTGTGTGTTTATGTGTCTGTGTGTGTGTTTGCAATAAAAATTCGAGTTATCTTGTTACTGCGTAAGATGCGTTTAAATATAAGTTGAACATATGCGTGAGTCACTTGAATGCATGTGACCGCTCATGACTCACGCTTTCTAAAGTTGTACTCTAATTTTTAATTTAGGATCAATATTATTATTGTAAATAATATATTTTACATTCTCTACTCAATTTTATTATACTTTCAATTGACATTGTATTTTTTTCCTTCAGAATAAAGCAAAATCTATTTTTAGACCTTAGATTCTTAAATGATTGGTTTTGATTTATAAATAAACTAGACCAGAATCTAGTGTTATTATCTTTGTGGCGAATAGTTTTATTTCTTTTCAAAAGATCATTTTTTTACTCTCGAAGAAAATTTATAGTTCAACAACAACAAAAATTAGAAAAGGAAATATTCTTTTTTAAAAAAAGGATATTTCTAATTTTTTTCTAATTTTTGTTGTTGTTGAATTCTTTTACTCTTCATTTGAGGTTAGATTACGCACTTCTGTTTCACGCGGTGCGCATGCGCTGAAACAATTGCGCATTTTGGATCCACCTCCAGGTGTATTAAGTCAATATTAATATTTTTATACTGATTTTACAAAAAAAATTATTTATCACCTCAATAGAATCAAATTCTAGCAAGTTTTGTATTTTTCAACATTTCTATAACTACTTTTTTTTGAGAAAATAGAAATTCCTTTTAGGAAGTGAAGAAAAGAGTAGAGTTTGTAAATTTGATTCATAAATAATAATATGAATGATTTTCACCTATGTCGAAGAGCGGGTTTCGTGGAATTAAATTCTGACTCAGTTAAAGAAAAAAAAAACAAAAAAAAAATGTACAATCGTGTCGTGTGATCTCTCAAGGTAAAACTTTGATCCCGGGCCTATCTTTTTTATTCGTCACTATACGGATGACCTTTAGTCGTGGTGACTTGTGTACACGTTGACTAAGATTCCTTGACTTTATCGTTCAGAGTTCATTCTGCAGTTCCTACCTTCAAATAGTAAGCGATGACTCACGACAGTTAAATAAACGAATGTATATAGGACTATAGGTACACACGTACAGGGTGACCGGAAAAAAAAACTTCAAATCAAAACTAATCGTTTTTTCTACTTTTTTGAATGTTTTATGTAAATTTAAGTATTTAGTACTTTGATTTCTATTGCTCTAGTTTTAAAATGTTCGCGTAAAGTCCGTACTTAGGTAGAATAAGGACAAAAAGTTCGTAAATTTTACGATATAATTTGGAAAACGTGATGATATAACTATGGGTGCTAGTTACAGCATCTAAAATATTCAACTTTAAAATTTAATTATCAAAATCAAGTGGGTGCTGTGTGCACCAGTTTCAACTTTGAATATACATATTAATATTTCTTGTTCGTAAAAATCGGGGTAAAAAATTAAATACAAAAATATCCTAAAAATTTTCCAAATAGCAGATTTTGAGGCAAATATTGCTCCGTTGAATTTTGCAGTAATATTTCCACGTTGGATGATTCTCGGACTTTTTTTTTATTTCTCGAGTCAAATATATGATGGATTCGTCCCAGACCACCCTATATATACATAAAACGATGTAGACTGTTGGAGACCTTGCGGCGTACAGAGACGTGAATAACGTTCTTGGCGTTCCGGGTCCCTTTTGGTTGTCCAAGAATATAACACACATCATGAGGACTATTACTATAGAGTTCCTGTACATGGCATACCTATACACATTATATTTATGGTAGAGGGCATGGGTCAAAATGCGACAGAGAGAGAGAGAAACATCAACCCAAGGATTCCCGCACGAGCACCCTCGCGTTATGCCACCAAAAATGGGTATTTTCCTACTGCGAATTTTTCTATCCACACATCCCAAAGTTTTTCTTCCTCTCGGTGTTATCTAATTTCATTTGGTGCCTAAATGTTTGAGCACTGGACCATTAAAAACTTCTGCACTTCTTTTATTCTGAAAAAGTAATCCTAATTCGCCTGAATCCTAAGAAGGTTGACTTCTTTTTGGGTTTTTACCATTGAGAATTCTAAAATCGGGTACTTCATCTTTGACAATTTTTAGGCACTGCAAGAGCTGGGAAAAGTACACTAATTAATTACATAATTGGGAATAGGTAAAAGGAATCTGAAATGTTTGATTGTAAATCCTCGAGAATACAAAGTTTATGCTGATGGTGTTGCCAAAGTTAAGAACTAAAATTTAGAATTTTACCTTTCTTCACCATCTGATAAAGATACGAGGATTTATGTATGTCTTGTACTGATCCTCAATTGACAAATCTAGGAGAATCCCAAATCTTCAAAACAGAAAATTTTTGTGAATTATAGTTTCGAGATACGTCGTGATTTGTGAATTATATTTTGTGGAAGTTTTAGTTTTTGATTTGATCCAACACCAATTTTCAGCCCTTTTGTTTGCTGGTGGTCTGCTCTGACTATTATTTGCTGACCATGTATTTTACTTTTTACAGCATTCAATCTATTCACAGTCAAGTAATTAATTAATGTACATTTTCCAACTCTTGCGGATCGAGGAAATTTTGGTGAATTATATTTTGTGGGAATTATTTTTTGATGATGTTCCATTAGCAATTTCCAGTTCTTTTGTTTGCTGCTCTGCTCTAACTATTATTTCCCGACCATCTTTTGCAGCTTTCAATCTATTTCCGATTAAGTAATTAATTAGTAAACTTTTTCCAGCTCTTGCAGTGCCTAACTGCCTATGAAAATTGTTAGTTGTCTATTAAAAAAATCCGCAGATTTACTGAAAGAAATTTTTTATTTTGAGATAATTCTTGCTGTTGACCAACAAAATTGGTAATAATATAAGTAATTAATTAGTGTACTTTTTTCCAACTCTTGCGGTGCCTGTCAGAATTTTTTATTTTGTTAAGTTTACTAAGCAAACAATTTTTCCTGTTGACCAAAAAAGTGACCTCTGATTGGCACTAGACTCAATCTTCAGACTTCCTTTTTATTTTGAAGACTTTTGGCTTCCTGTTTTCTAAATTAAGTGCGATTTCCGCAGTCCTCATTCAAAAGGTCTTTCATATCTAATCCATAGTTGGACTTTTTTTTTCTACACAATATAAGCACACATAGACTCGGAAGTTTTCATCCAACACTGCTAATGTTATCGAACTTTGGAAATTTATCAAATTTGCCATCCAATAGTCCAGAATTGGATCCTCTCCAACTTAAAAGTTGGAAAGGCTCATACTATCCCTTTCTTTCCCTGTTGTCTAAACTAAAAAAGTTGTCTGACTAGAGAAAAATTAATTTTAGTATACCTTTCAACAGACAAGAAAAGAAATTATAAAAAAAATTCAAACACATCAAAATGATTTCCAGAAGAGATAATAAATTAGATAAACAATGATAAAATTATCCTTCAAGTGGCTCTTTATTTGATAAAGATGGTGAATCACCAATAGAAACGCATTTGCATTTAAATTTCCAATCGAAGTGGAATTTTTATTTCGCCAAAAATAAACACCACATTGTTTGTTAAAAATTTAAGAAAAATATCTATCCTATTATGGTACTTTGGAGATAGAAAGTTTAGTCATTTCGTCTGTCGAATATTGTCTTTGAATGACTCAACGATCTCGGGTGTTGTTAATCGAGAGGTGGAGTTTTATTGTTCCCTACTATCATTCTTATGGGAATTATTTATTAAAAAAAAATAAACAATTTTATATTTTAAAAACCATTTTTGTTTGTTTTTAAAGATGATATCTGTTAAAAAATCCTTTAAATCTTTTTTTTCCAAGCACACCAATGCGTCATAATCCTCGTGGGGGATGACTCATGCCGCCGCTTTATGTCGAGTACAGTTGCACGGAAACATACTGAGAACGGTCGATGCCGCGTGGGGACCTTGCAAATCCAGATTGATGCATGTCCTGGATATTTTTAACATTGCACACCGATTATGTCCTAATCCAGCTATCTCGGAATTCTTCAAACCAGACTTATGGAATGAATAATACAAATTGTCTATCCTCTTTTATTTATTTTCTGCTTTAATCGAGAGATTTTAATTTTATTCCACTTTTTAGTTCTGGTATTTATCTACAAATTAAAATTTGTGGTATTTAGTATTGAAGGGAATTGAGAGAGTTGGTAGAGAGGAAAGGAAATTTTTTTCTCCCCAAACTTTTTGGGGATTATTTTTAATTGTAATTTGGTGTTGTTTGTTTTTGTCTCTCGGAGTATGTATATCGTATTCAGTGTCTATACAATTTTGCACTGGCCGGATAAACGTAAACTGAAACTATGAATGAGTATATAAGGTGGCGTACTGTGTGAATTTCAGTCCGCTCGTTTTTACTAATGAAACGCAAACGTGGGATACACAGACTTTCACTCTGTGTGTTTGCTTCTGGAAATTGTAATTTTAATCCGTCATTCCTTTCTCTGTTTCTCCGCTTCTGCATATATGATTTGTACTTCAAACTATAAGGATGAAAATTTGAAAAAGTATTATTATTCAATTTTATTTTTTCTCACGTTCTTGATTAAAAAGGAATTTTATAATGTTTTTTTTAAAACTTGTCTGCTATTTTAATTATCTGCTGGAATCCTAATCCATTAGTGCTGCAATTTAATATTGTTTAGAGTAACCAAAGAAAATGTAATAGTTTATAAGAGGCTATTTTCCCTAGGATAGCGATCCGTGAAGACACTACTTACAAGGATCCAAATCGGGAAAAAAAGTGTACCGCGATTGCTGGCTATATAGACTGCCATTCTTGTGAAAGTATAAGTTAACATTTTAATGCAAAGTGATCACTTGCCTTGAGCAGTAAAAGTCTACGTTGGCATTTTAATTTAAAGTGGTCACTTGTCTGTTAGAAAAATTGATATTTGTCTTTTTTAAAATCAAAGTGATCACTTGTCTTCAACAGTAAATGTCCCAGTTAACATTTTAATGCAAAGAGATCACTTGTCTTTTTGTAAATGTTAGTTTCCTGTTTTAAGACAAAGTGGTCACTTGTCTCTTTGGAAAGTTGGCAATTGTCCTTTTTAATTTAAAGTGATCAATAGTCATTTCTTCTTTTTAATACAAAGTGGTCACTTGTCTTTTTGCAAAGTTGTCAATTGTTATTTTTTAAGACAAAGTGATCACTTGTCAAGAACTTATTTTAAAATTATGATTAAAAATTATTATTTTATCACTAAAATCATTAATTTGTACTCAGTACCCAATTTTGATAATTTTCAACCCTACTCCCCAAGATGTTCGAAAATTGTTATTTCGATAAAACTATAAAAAAAATAAAAGTCTAAAGTCAATATTATGGAAAAATGTTGAGTACACTTGAAAATGAATTCGAAATTTAAAGAGGTGGATAAATTTCCCTTAACAGCACACTTCTAAACTGCTAAATCTCACTTCTCTTTATGGATCAAAAAACTTTGCAAAAATTTCTTCGGCTCTCGTATATATATGTATATTTCAAAGAGTGATACTTGATACACTTGAAAATTATGTAACCTTTCGTGAGAATTATAAAAAAATATAATTTTAGAGCGTACTATAAAACAGAGTTTTCCACATTTTTTAGCAAAAGCTTTTTTCATTTATACTTCAGAGACAAAAGAGGGGTTAGAATAATCATCAGAAATGATAATGGATATGTCAATATATTTTCATTTTCACTGAGATTCTTCTGTGTGATAAATAACATTTCTGTCATTGCGTGACGCTTTTTGATTACATGTCACGCATATGTCACAACTTACGAAAAAAAAATCATAAACACATCTACAAAGAGAAATATTAAAGCGGTCACTGACATTGATTTTTCTCTTGATTCTATACTGCAACTTTGTCATATCTCTCTCTCTCTAAGCCTGTCGATATATTTTTTCACTCTTTTTTTTATCCATTACAATTTTTATTTGAATTGAAATCCTCCTATGATTCATATATATACCTTTCTAGGTGAATGATGACGTAGAAATGCAGTAAATAATACTGACTGATGGATTAAAAAATATGCGCAGATTTATTTTATCGAATGGATTGCTGTAGCATTCATAATTTTATGAATCACTTTTATTGTATTATTTTGTTTCGTTAAAATAATGTAATTTATTGTATTCCTTTGTGCTGAATTTGCAGGAATATGTTCACAGTCATTAACAGATAGGAACTAATTTTAAACGCAAATTTACGCCTAAACC
The DNA here is from genome assembly GCA_032872505.1 of Leptopilina syphax. Lineage (NCBI taxonomy): Eukaryota > Metazoa > Arthropoda > Insecta > Hymenoptera > Figitidae > Leptopilina > Leptopilina syphax. Next base: position 37,588,930 of record CM065471.1, read on the forward strand.
TAAATGGTCAAGCCCTTGCGTTTCCTGCAATTAAAGTTGCATTCACACTGAAGGGTTGGTTGTCTCTCTAAAACAGGTGTTGTTTCTAGGGAATGGAAATTCTTCTACTTTTTCTAACATATTAAATTCAAAATCGATTTTTGAGTTAGATTTCATTTCTCTCAATTATCATTAATCAAGTTTTGCAAACTAGAAAAAATCAAAGGGTTCTTGTTCCACAGATAGAAATTACGTTCTTCTAAATTAAAATTTACGAGATATATTTCAACCCGGTGTTAAACTGATAATATGGAGACACCTGTACAATAAAGGGGGGACCTGATATCTTTTAATATCACGTGAAACCGCAAAATATTAGTGGAACATGTGCTAGAAGCTAAACCCTGTTCTAATTAAGTCTCGTGTTGATAAATATGACTCAGATTCAACTTACGAAGCCTCCCTCCCTTTTACAGTGACCCCAATGCTATTTTACGATTGGCTAGTACTCATAATTGCATAGGACCCCTTGAAGATATTCAGTTTCCTCAATGAATGATCGTCAAAAGCATAACATCAAGGGTTGTGTATGGACTCCAGTCACTTAGGGCCCCTTATGGATATATATAGAGCAGACTCTCTCCTATTCAATGGATTTGAGACGATCCCATCGTTTTCACACTATGATGACGTGGCACGAGTCAATAGATTTCATCCCCCCCTGAAAAGTTGTATCACAATGGAAAAGTGAACATACTGGTTCTGAATCATCGCGCCAGCAGCATCAGGACAAATAATTTCTTGTCGTCTGATGTGCTTAACGTATCTAATAATAGATCATTTAGGGAACGTAAATTGTTAGGGTAGATAACAATAGTGTTCTAAAATAGTACCAATAAAGTTAATTTTAACAGAGCGTATAAAAATAATGGTTGTTTGATGAAAACATTAGCAATTAGTTGACAGTCTGCAATTATTTCTTCTGTTCTATTGGGGAGACAATGTTAAAAGAATTAACAAATAATTCGATTAAAGTGTACATTGTAGATAAATGTTTTCGAATATTGGTGAAGAAATATTATCAGTCACAATACTTTACTCACAATACTCTACTCACAAAGATGCAAATCGGGAAAAAAAGTGTACCGCGATGTCTGGGAATATGCACTGATCGATGGGGGAAGAATTTACAAATCGCCAGACGAAGGTACCGGCTGTCTTCAAATTTATAGTTACAAGGTTGGTTACTTGTCTTTTTGGAAAGTCGTCAATTGTGAGTTTATTGCAAAGTGGTCACTTGTTTCTTTGAAATGTTGTCAATTGTCCTTTTTTTAATTCAAAGTGGTCACTTGTCAATTCTCTTTATTAAATCTGAAGTGATTACTTGTCTATTCTCTTTATTAATTCAAAGTGGTCACTTGTCCATTTTCTTTATTAATTCAAAGTGGTCACTTGTCCATTCTTTTTATTAATTCAAAGTGGTCACTTGTCACTTTTCCAAAGTGGTCACTTGTCTTTTTAAATGCAAAGTGATTACTTGTCATTTAGAAATTTGGCAATTGTTTTTTTTAATCCAAAGTGGTCACTTGTCATTTCTGCTTTTTAATACAAAGTTGTCATTTGTTTTCCTGGAATGTAGTCAATTGTCCTTTTTTAATACAAAGTTGTCACTTGTCCCTAAGAAGAATAGTTAGTAACTTTCCAAAATAACTAAATTCGTCAATTGCCATTTCACAAAGATTTTAATAATCCCTAAGTTAAATAAAAATGTTTAATAATAATTAATTAAAAATGTTAGTAATTTTTATCCAGTGCACCGTCACAAGTAGCACAAAAAATTGAAGAAAAAAAATCGATTCACTAAAACTGTACTTTGTTGGTTAAACTTTTCCAATATTGGTAAAAGAATATCACCCCATTGAAAATTACCTTCTGGCAAATTGCGCAATGTGTTATAAGTTGATGCTCACTATGTTGCATAAAATTTCCACGTGCATGCACACGTACACACACCCTTCTTTGTCTTGCGCTGACTCCATTAATCTATTTCTTACGGTGAAGGAATTGTCCATTACATCCCTCCGAGGGTTGCAACCACACAATAGATTTTGTTTTTTACGACTGGAACAATTTTGGTCCTTTTCAAAAAGACATTTGGAGGCCGAGTAATGTTCACTTTGATTGCATGTAATTGTTTCTACCAGCTGTGGACTAAATCAAGAATTTTAATCCTATGGGATTTAAATGCAATTATAAAAATTTCTGTTTCTTTTCTTTTTCTTCTTTATTCTGAAGTCGCTGATTATTTCCTGCGTTCTTTTCTTATGACGCTTTGGGACTTTCATTAGGAATTTGTATGCCAAGGACTGTGGTGTGGTCAATTATCGTGAGTGTGATAATTGAAGAGGAATGTTTTAAATAGAAACGTTTCGTTAGAGTCAATCAGAGTCATGTGCTGTCGGGCAGTGTATTGGTATTTTGTTGGACGGTTGCACTGCAGAGACTTTAATTATGAACTAATTGCGCCTCCAGTACGTGCACGAGGCAATTACATTGCAGTGACATCTGCTAGTCATGTTCCGGTTACTATGCTTCCGTATCTCCACTGAATCGTTACTTTACAGCATAGACCATGTGGTGCTACATGCTCTTTCCAACTAGGGTGTTATTTTCGCAAGGGTGACTCCTACATTCTGACGTCTCGAAAATGACTTTGATACAGCAAATAGGGGGGGTTTTTTGTTCACACCCTTTTGCAGTGTTTTTGCTTCTATGGCTAAGAAACAAAAGCAAGAATTAATTAATTTCAATTTTCCGAAATCGATTTTAAGAAAACCTAAACTTTCGATAGTTTGGTTTTCGAGGAATAAAAATTTCCTCTTTAAAAAGGCTAATTAGACTTTTTAAATGTTTCATCTCTTGAGGCAACATTGAGAGGATCGAAGGTAAACTTTGTCGTAAAAATGTTTTAAAGCGCTCATCTTTTGGTGAAATAATTTTCAGACTCGTAAAATGTCAACCCTCGAGTTTCGCCCCCTATCGAATAGTGGGTTAAGAGACTCGCATCCACGCTAAAAGCTTCCTATCTCTTTTATCGTTTGCTGATAATAGATCTTCCTAAGAATGTTTCCTCTTTCTACTCTCATGGTGAGGGTTTGCAATTTTCGATTTTACAAAGTACACTTCAATGAAAATTCAGGCAAAATCGAAAAGAGAGGAACGTTGAAGAAAATCAAATTACTACAAATCAATTGCTAGTACTCCTTACAAAGAAAATTTTAAAGTTTTCTTTTAAGAAATCAAAACTTTATGGAAGTTTATTCCAAATTTTTTTGTTATTTCTTTTTGTTACATTGTTCTGGCCACAAATATCATGCAACGAATTTTGCATATGACGTCACGCTCAGTCTGGTTTCTAGTCCCTTGGACAACGTGACCCGAATTTCAATTGTTTAATACATGAGAGAAAAATGCGAAAAGACGGGATGAAAAAAAAAGTTTCGAAATAGAAAAATTGTGTTACGTTTTAAAAATTAAAAAAGAGGAATAAAAATAATGGATTATAAATAAATTCTCTCCCCCTTTTTTTGGGTAAATTGTATCTCTTAGGGACATATATTCGACTGCTTATCATCGACCTTTATGAGAGATGACTCATGCTCTTGCTGTCTGTTTTTAACCCAACGTGGCGTCAGAGGCATCCGGGGCGTTATGAGGGGTTGGACTTTAATTTAACAACCCCTGGCTCACTTTGCATGGCCAGGGTCGGCCCCGGGTTTCCAGTTCTGGCCACAAGGGGTGTGCGAATGTGTATATATGTGCATCCCTGAATAACTTCTCAGTGATCCTGGCTTTAACGCTGCCTCCTTCCCAATATGAATAGTCCTCCAAAATATACACCAAAGAGAAACGACTTTCATTGAAACTTCTGAAATGACTCATGAAAGTTTAGCTTACTTAAGAAAATAAATAAATACAAACATTTTTTGTTAATTATGGTACGAATTTAATTAATTTCTTTCTTTATTTTTTGTTTCAGGTGAGTTTAACAGTTTCAAATCATCATAATCATTAACGTTATACTACATTAACTCTCTTGGTAAGTCAACTTTTTCCGGAATGAATTGATTCATTAGAAATATTCCTATGAATCATTATTTTAATTAGGAGGGGTTTTATTAACGTATTGTGTTTGAAATATTAATTTTATTGTGATGTAAAAGTGTCACACCTGTATTTTGAGATCAATACTTGACGACCTTGGGGATTTTAGTAAATTACAATGTGAACTCCTGATGTGAGGGAGTATAAAGGAAATAAGAGTGAGTCACCCTAAATGACGTCAATAACACTCGAAACATTATTGTTGATCAGTCACGATTATTAATTTCTGAAGGTGGAAATCTAAGATACAAATAATTCAGAATGCATTCTTTTATTCCTTTAAATTAATTACTTATGTATCTATAATGTTATTTAACTGTATATAAATTGTATTATTATGTTTATAAATAAAACTATTCAATAGTCACTTTGAGGACATTTCGTCAATGATACCAAGGAGCGACAATAGTGTACCTACAAAGATGCAAATCGTGAAAAAAAGTGTACCGCGATATATGGTCATAAACACTGATCAGTACCAGAGGTATTTAAAAAATTGTTGAGCGGAATTATCACTTGTCCGTGACTGGAGATTTGACACTTGTTAATTTTTGAAATTGTCACTAGTCTTTTTGTAAATGTTGTATCAATGTAAATGTTGTATCAAATTTTTATATTTTAAAGTTGTCATTTGTCTTAAACCCTAACGATATTATTTGTCCTCATTGATACAATGTCCTCATTTTAATTCAAAGTGATCACTTGTCATTTTAAAAAGATGTCAATTGTTATTTTAACTCAAAGTGGTCACTTGTCTATTCTGCTTTTTAATACAAAGTGGTCACTTGTCCTTTTGGAAATGTGACAATTGTCTTTTTTAATACAAAGTGATCACTTGTCCTTTTGTAAAGGTGTCAATTTTCCTTTTTTTAATTCAAAGTGGTCACTTGTTATTTGTTCTTTTTAATACAAAGTGGTCACTTGTCTTTTTGGAAAGTCGTCAATTGTGAGTTTAATACAAAGTGATCACTTGTCATTTGTTCTTTTTAATACAAAGTGGTCACTTGTCTTTTGGAAATGTGACAATTGTTCTTTTTAAATACAAAGAAGTCACTTGTCCTTTTGTAAATGTGTCAATTGTCCTTTTTTTAATACAAAGTGGTCACTTGTCTTTTTAGAAAGGTGTCAATTTTCCTTTTTTAATTCAAAGTGGTCACTTGTCTTGTTGGAAAGTCGTCAATTGTGAGTATAATACAAAGTGGTCACTTGTCTCTTCGGAATAATGTCAATTGTCCTTCTTAGTTCAAAGTGATCACTTGTCATTTCTTCTTTTTAATACAAAGTGGTCACTTGTCCTTTTGGAAATGTGACAATTGTTCTTTTTAAATACAAAGTGGTCACTTGTCCTTTTGGAAAAGTGTCAATTGTCTTTTTAAATACAAAGTGGTCACTTGTCTTTTTAGAAAGGTATCAATTTTCCTTTTTTAATTCAAAGTGGTCACTTGTCTTGTTGGAAAGTCGTCAATTGTGAGTATAATACAAAGTGGTCACTTGTCTCTTCGGAATAATGTCAATTGTCCTTCTTAGTTCAAAGTGATCACTTGTCATTTGTTCTTTTTAATACAAAGTGGTCACTTGTCCTTTTGGAAATGTGACAATTGTCTTTTTAAATACAAAGTGGTCACTTGTCCTTTTGTAAAAGTGTCAATTGTCTTTTTAAATTCAAAGTGGTCACTTGTCTTTTTAGAAAGGTATCAATTTTCTCTAATTCGAAGTGGTCACTTGTCTTGTTGGAAAGTCGTCAATTGTGAGTTTAATACAAAGTGATCACTTGTCTCTTTGGAATGATGTCAATTGTCCTACTTAATTCAAAGTGATCACTTGTCATTTCTTCTTTTTAATACAAAGTGTTCACTTGTCTTTTTAGAAAGTCGTCAATTGTGAGTTTAATACAAAGTGATCACTTGTCTCTTTAGGAAGGTATCATTTGTTCTTTTTTCAATTCAAAGTGGTCACTTGTCTTTTGTCAATTGTCATTTTTATTTTGAAGTGATCACTTATTTTTTCTTAATAACTTATTAGTTTTATTCTTAATACTTTCCCCGAAAAACGACAATTCCCCTCGGCGTATTTTTTGAAAAGATAAAAATTTCCTATCGTAATCTGATCTCTATCAGACGAGTGGCAACAGTGATTGTGCTCTCTATACACTCTTTTTCCAAGGATTTACGGCTGGAGGGTTGTCCGGACGAACTCGTTCCTACAATTCTTCCCCACCAAAAGATCTTTACTTTTCTCTTCCATCGAGACATCTTGTGGTCAGAGGGAAGCAACTTTCCAGTAGCACCTAATCCAATTCTCTCGCGAATCGCGGGACACAATAGCCGAAATGGAAGGAGCGTCTCGTGGAAAAAAGGAAAGTTGAAGGAAAAAATAGCATCCCTTATGGTCCTCTGGCGTGTCTAACTTTGAGCTTTTGGAATCTCTCTCTCTCTCTCTCTCTCTTTTATAAATGGAGAGAAAAAAAATTGCCCCAAGTTTGACGGCATCTTTGCACGCATTCGATCTTTCCTTGAAACTTTTTTTTCCTTTTCTCGCAAAATAAACTTTTTGCGCAATTAAATTTAATGAAATTAGATGATGATAGATGATGGAAATGAGTATCAATTCAGGTTGATATAATAAATAGAAAAGTGATATTAATTACAAGCATTTACTATTACCATTTCGAAAAGTTAAATTTTCGTTGATCCAACAAGTTTTTAATTAGATTTACACTTTGAAGTAAAAGAATTAAATTTAGCTTACAGTATTAATGTACATTTCTCAAAGTTTGCGTGCTGTTGAAAAATCAATGAGAAGAGTTTCTAACTGTACATAGTATATATATAGTGTTTATGTTTCGCGATAAACTACAACATTGAAAATCATCGCACAATTGTTTTGCTTCAACGTGTAGGCAAACTTTGTATAAAACACCCATGCGCGCATTTCGATATTCAGAAAATGTCGTCTATACACTGCAGTTTCAATTTAGCCTTTCCGCTCTTCCGGAACGTTGTGAATTTCTCCTGGGGCAAAGGCAAACTTTTAAACGTGTTCGCTTTTCGGTAAATTTCCATCAAAACCGAAAAACGTCTCAATTCCTTCTAAACAAGATAAATGAAATAGCTCTCTTACATTTCGATTCGATTCAGAAAAATTTATTGCTGCAATATTTAATGCTAGACTAGTGATTTAAAAAAGCCTTTGGATATTTTGGATCCTTTTTTTGGATGTTATTAGATTAGGTCAATTTTGGAAATTTCGGAATTCAGTTAGGTTTGAAATTATCAGTGGGGCGTGTAAAATTGAGTGCTCCTATTCAAGAAGCAAAACACTTCATGCAGACCCAGAGCGCACTGACTTCTAATTGTATTAAATACATCGGGAAACTTACTACTTTGAAGTTGACGATGTGTATTTAAATTCAATTATCAACCCTTCTTGAACGCTCTTTGTTATAGCCTCTCAACATTGAGCCTCCTTTAATTCTCAACTCAGATTTTCCGAATCAAAACTAATATTCCCGGTCGGTACTACAGAAAACTAAAAAAATTCTCTCCTTCTTTTGCAAAAAAAGGAGAGGCACTTCCTTTAGCAGTATAGTAAAACAACTACGATAAAATTTTTTGAATATTTCTTACAGTTTGCGAAAAAGAAAGCGGAAACCGAAAATGTCGGTAAGGTAGAAATTCAACTAAACTTAGGAAAATTTGAAAAAAAATTGCAGAGGCACCTACTACAACTAACTAAATAATAAAATATTCCAGAAATATAAAAATATTATCTAAATTGCCCGAGAAAAAGTGTCGAGAATATTTTTTTTTCCACATTTTTTTGTCAATATTCATGATAGATAGAATTCGTCAGAACGATTTTCGGATGTGGTTTGACATTCGCATGCGGGTGGATATGTAAATGTTCTGAGAATGTGTGCGAAGGGGAAACTCGCCGATGGTGATTTTCAAGGGAATTTTTTTTTTGTAAAAAAAAGAGAGGGAGAATGTGATATGAGGAGATATGATGACTGAAGTTTTCGCTTATAGTCTTTGGGATAGACACCAGAGTAGCGGTGGATCTTGATTCTTTGCGTGCTTCAACGACGAATACACAGCTTCAAAAATCTATATATGTTTGCGAAGAAAATGCTGAAAAAGCAACTCTCTTTTTTTTCATCTCTCCTCTCTCTTTCTCGGTCTGGGTTTGTTTACCCATTGCGCGACTACATAACTCAAAGCTCCTTCACTTGCAAACAATACCTTCTGCTCTATTTCGCAAAATTCATATTCTCCTCTTGCTGTTTTAGATTTCACAATCAATGATGATAAAATCTGTTTTTCCCTTCTTTTGATATTTTTCTACTTTTGTCAAAACAATTTTAATGAATGATTTTTGTTATAAAGAAAAAGTTTTTTTTTGGTAAACTTTTCAATGTAATGTTAAAAAATATGTGAATAAAATACTGAAGAGGAAGAAAAATAAGAGGCATATTCTTTTGATGTTTGAAGAATACTTCAAGTTTGACGCTGACACAGCAAAAAACTTATAACAGGCTATTCTCAAGGTCGACGAGGAAGAAAATTTATTATTGGATTATCAAACTTTTTCGTATATTAAAAAATATATTTTAAAATAGTTTTTAAAAATTTTTGAATTTAAAAAAAAATTTTTGAATATTTTTGAATAATTTTTTTTTTAATGTCATAAAAGTAACTTTGTTCGGATGTTTGTGAATTTATTTATTTTTTTAATAAGTACTGAATGTGGTCTATTGAAAACGTGGAGGGAAAACCTTTTTTTTATGAAGGGATAGAGATTCATTAGTGATTTTACTAGTTGCTCTGAATGGCTGCACCCCTTTTTCGTGATGTATCGCACAAAATTTGGTGGGTTGTCTGCGATTTCATCGTTTAGCCAAACAGACAGCAATGACAGGGCTTGATCACTGTTTTACGTTGATATACACGTACCAATCACTGAATTAGTTAATTTTCCATTCGTGTCTACTTTATTAATTAGAACCTTGATTTTGGAATTTAATTGGTAATTTGATATTTTAAAAATATTCCTTTCTATTAATTGTCAAATGCGTACAATTCTCCACTATTGTTTTAAAATTTATAATTTTTTTTAAGTAGAGTTGGGTCCATTGTCCTTTTTAATACAAAGTGATAACTTGTCCAAAGTGATCATTTGTCAGTTACACTTGTAATAAATTTTCACTTTGATTTTTTTAAATATCGAAAAGAGTTAATTTTACAACAACCGCCAAGTATTGTTTTTTTCACGCTATATCAGTACAAAGGAAATTAGATTCCATTCAGTCTACTTAAATGAAATTAAGCTCAGCAGTTGTTTCAAGTTTCCATCTCTAAAGAACAATAATCCTCATGAGATGCTTTTCTCTGAAGGATCAGATCTCACCAAAGGAGAAAACACCAAAAGTCCTGAGAATCTCATTGGACTCTGGGATAATTCGAAAGATTTTTTTTTCTTCTTTTTGGAAGGAGGGGAGAAATCAAGTTCTAAGGATGAGAAAAGAACTAGGAGCTAAAATGGCAGTTTGCTAAATTAGTCGCACTGTGAGATTCCCTCTTCTTTTTTTTTCATTTTCTACCTTTATTTCTAATCGGAAGCGAAACAGTATCTCCAACGTGAAAGTTAAATCCAATCTCGATCTGGAGAGTGTAATTCAGTAAACCATTTAGCGAGTATGTGCTTGTTCTTTCGAAAATTTCCCAACTAGATGGTCGTTCCCCATTCGGTGGTCCACCACACGCAAAAGGAATAATCTAGAGCCCTTCGTTAATTCCACTGCCAATTATGTCCCATGTTCCCTTCAACTTCTCGAGTTTCAGTATTTTATCCCTTTTTTCCCTTTTGTTTTTCAATTTTATTCTTTTTTTCTCTGGCTTTTAATATATTTATGTACAACTTTTTAATACAATGAGACTAATTATTATTGTTGTAGAAATTTTAAAGATTAATTAAGAAGAGTGATTTAAAAGGCAGATCGATAGTTTTTTTCGAAAATTATTAAAAAAGATACTTTTTTCCAAAGTGCCCTTTAGGAAAATTATTTTAATTTTTATTGGATCTCGTTTTTGACGTCTAGGTTTTTATGATGGTGGATGGCACTGTACTAATTAACGCACCCTTTTATGATCACGCATATTAGGTTTTCGTGCTAGTGGCATTTGCATGAACAAGGACTCTAATGACTTTCAGACGATTGGACGCCTTTCCAAGTTTCAAGAGTAGGTGGAAGAGCATTAAAGTATACACTCTACTTTTTTTATTTCATCAAAAAAATTGATACAATCTGTTTTGTAAATATAACAAATGTATTAACTAAAAAAGAACACATTTATCACAATTAGTAATTTAATCTGCAAATGTTAATTTATTTCTTCTGCTTTTCACTCAATTTCACAAAGAAAGTAAAATTTTATTTTCGTAGAAGGATTTCAGGGACAAATGGTTAGACATCCCCGTTCACATAATAGAAATAGCCTTAGGAAAGTTGGTGTATAAATTGCTTGTAATTTGTATCCAAGGAAGTCAACCCTGTGGCTTTAAGACAATTTAGAAGGAATCTTAGGACATCTTTTATGGTTCTGAGCTTTTTTTTTGGAAGAGAATGAATTTAGGAATTATTTTTTCTAGACTCTTGGTTTTTCTACTGTCGTCACTGAAATTGAATTCTGAAAAAGGAAAAGTAATGGTAACCATAGGAAGAAAAAAACTATTTTTTAATATTTTAAAAATGGGCAAAATATGGAGAAAAAAAAAGTTGAAAAAAATAGTTTACCTTATGGTTCGCCAGACTTTGCCCATAGTTTAAAAATACTAAAAAATACCTACCCTAAAAATGAAAAAATTGATTTTTGCCACTGCTCTATTTCCCCACTCCATCAAAAATTTCCTCGAATTTAGGAGCTGAGATACAAAGTATTTTTTTTGTCCCCTCTCCTCTAACCTTGCTCCAATTCCCTACCTTTGGCTTTTTTATCATTCACGAATTTACATGATCCTCATTATATACAGCGCACAAGACGTGTTAGGTTGCGTGACACAACTGATAAAGTCCATAGTTGACATTTCAGTCTGGGATTTCACCTCTGATTTCAGCAAGTAGTTTTAAATTAAAACCCATCACATATCTCGACTTAATATATAGTAGCTCATAAAAGAACGTGGATCATTTGCATTCAATTAAATACAAAATTAAAACGAAAATTTTATCAGAAGAAAAAAAAACACTGTACATGAACTAAAAGTGAGTGCCAAATCGAAAGTTTTCGTGTTCTTCACTAATGATAATAATTTCAGTCTCGTACTTTATATATTTAACATTTAAGCATTTGACAAATGAGAGTTGACTTTGCAGTATAAAACTTGACATTGTAGTATAAATTAGGTTTTATGGTCACAGTTTTTCTAAGGATGTCAAAAAAAAATATGTTTGGCAAAATGGCAAAATTGTTGCTAACTGTTTTATCTTCAAGGCCTGCTTTGAAAGGAGTATTTTTCATGTTAAAATAGTCAGTTGCTTTTCTTTAGAAAGTTGTCAATTCTTCTTTTTTAATTCAAAGTGATCACTTGTCATTTGTCCTTTTTAATACAAAGTGGTCACTTGTCCTTTGTCCATTTTCTGACGAAGTGATCACTTGTCCTATTGAATAGTTGTTAATTTTTCTTTATTGAATACAAAGTGGTCACTTGTCATTTAAAAAACGAAGTGGTCGCTTGTCCTTTAATTATTATTGTCAATTTATTTATTTTTTTTAATTTCTTGGAAGAATTAAATTATTTTCAAAAATATTAATGAAATTTTTTAATACTTCAATTTTATATCAAAATAATTTTAATAAAGAAATAGAAATTTAAATAAGAAGTAGAAATTTCATTAACTTCTATAATTTATCAAAAATTCAATTATTTCCAATATCTAATATTTCAATAAAATTTCAGAAAAGAATTCAATTAGGTATTTAAAAAGAAATATTATTAAAAAATTCATCACAAGAATTCAATTATTTTCAAAAGTAATAAAATTCTTTGCTGAAATTCAATTATAGTCAAAAGTTTAAAAAAATTATCGTCAAAATTTCAATTATCTTTATAAATATTAAAATTTTTCTCCAAAATTTTCAATTATTTTCAAAAATTTTAATGAAATTCTTTTTAAAAATTCAATTTTTTTTCAAAAATATTCTTCTCTATTAAATGATTTTCAATATCTACTATTTTAATAAAATTTTCCACAAAAAATGAATTATTAAAAAATTTTTTCAATAAAATTCTAAGCAAACCTTTTATTATTTTTATAAATAACAAATATTTCACAGCAATTCAATTATTTACAAATTTTTTATAAATTTATTTGCAATAATTCCATTATTTTGAAAAATATTCAATTTATTTTTACAGAAATTCAATTATTTTTATAAATATGTAATACAATTTTTTACAGGGATTCAATTATTATTTTCATAAATAATGAAACTCATCGCAGAATTTCAATTATTTTTCATACAATTTTTATAAAAATTCCTCGAAAAATGTAATTATTCTTAAAATTTTATTGAAATTTGTCAAAAAAATTCAATTATTTCACAATTTATTCATAAAATTCTTTATGAGAATTCAATTTTGAGAAAAATTCAATTATTCAAAAAATTATTTATTTTTGTATTAAAAATAATTAGGTATTTAAAAAAAATATTATTAAAAAAATTCGTCTCAAGAATTCAATTATTTTCAAAAGTAATAAAATTCTTCGCAGAAATTCAATTATGATCAAAAGTTTAAAAAATTTATTGTCAAAATATTCAATTATTTTTATAAATATTAAAATTTTTCTTCAAAATTCAATTATTTTCTAAAATTTTTAATGAAATTCTTTTTAACAAATTCAATTCTTTTTTTTTAAATTCTTCTCCATTCAATGATTTTCAATATCTACTATTTTAATAAAATTTTCCAAAGGAAATGAATTATTTAAAAAAAAAATTTGATAAAATTCTACGCAAACATTTAATTATTTTCATAAAATATAGTTAAAATTTCACACCAATTCAATTATTTACAGAATTTTCTTATAAATTTCTTCGCATTAATTAAATTATTTTCATAAATAATAAAATTTTCACAGAAATTCAATTATTTTCTTAAATACTAAAATTCTCTTTAGAAACTTAATTATTTTTAAAAATAATAAAACTCATCGCAGAATTTTAATTATTTTTAATACAATTTTAAATCAAATTTCTCGAAAAATGTAATTATTTTAAAAATTTTTATTAAAATTCGTCCAAAGAATTTAATTATTTAAAAATTTATTGATAAAATTCTTTATGAGAATTGAATTTTAAGAAATATTTAAGTAGTCAATAAATTATTTATTTTTGTATTTAAATAATTGAATTCTCGTTGATATTTCTAATAAAAATTGATTTAAAAATTAATTTTAGTTTAAGTTTTAGATAAAATTTAAAATTTAAAATAAATTCTAGTCAAAATTTCAATTATCTTTAGAAATATTAAATTTTCTTTTACGAAATTCAATTATTTTCAATAAATTTTAATTTAATTCTTGTCAAAATTTAATTTATTTTCAAAAAATTTTCTCCATTAAATGATTTTCAATATTTATTATTTTAATACATTTTTTAAAAGAATTTAATTATTTAAAAAAAAATTTAATAAAATTCTACGCAAATATTTAATTATTTTCATAAAATAATAAAAATTTTCCAGGAATTCAATTATTTACAAATTTTTTATAAATTTCTTCGTAATAATTCAAATATTTTCATAAATAAAAATCTTTTTTAATTCAACGTAAATACTAACATTCTTTTTAGGAACTGTATTATTTTCAAAAATAGTAGAATTCATCGCTGAATTTTAATTATTTTCAAAAATTTTCCTTTATTAAATGATTTTCAATATTTATTATTTTAATGAAATTTTCCAAAAGAATTCAATTATTTAAAAAAAATTTGATAAAATTCTACACAAACATTTAATTATTTTCATAAGATAATAAAAATTTGCCAGGAATTCAATTATTTACAAATTTTTTATAAATTTCTTTGCAATAATTCTAAGGATTTAAAAGTACGTTTGTTGCGAACTATTTTTTCTCCAAGACCTGCTTTGAAAATGAATGCTAATAGAATTGATTGAAAAAATACTTACCTTCTTTCCTTGCTTTCATCGGATCTGTTTTGCAAACCGTGTAAATCTCGTGTGAAAAATTGTGGATATTTATTTGGGATACATTTCAGAAGGGACTGGTTTTCGCGTGCTTACCACCCCACGAGAGTAATTTTTCTTCTCTGTCGACTCGTTTTTCATATAAATTTATTTCTTCTTCTATTCTTTAACAATTCGCAGTTCTCCAAGTTTTGCTACCCTTTCCTTTGTGTGTGTGTGTGTGTGTGTGTTATTTTTCCTTCCACAGAAAACCACAAATTGTACATAAAGATCTCTAATCTGAAATAGACTATACTTTGTTCAATATTTACAGCAAAATAATTTTAATTCTTAAAGCGCATATAAAACCGCCTTTTTTAATCCTTGGGTTCTCTTGGGTGCCCTTGGGTGCTTGACACCCAGGAACTTTAAAGCGTCTTCCTTAAGCTGGACCTGGAAATTATTTTTCAAAAAATTATCCTAAGTAGCTTAGTATATCTATTTTTGAAAAAAAAAATTTATTTTGATATTAGAGTGCAATGGTTGAGTATGGGTGTCAAGCACCCAGGATGCGCTCTAAGAAAAAGAAGAGAAGTAATTTCTACTATTTTTATTTACATTCAACAATGTTACGACATTAATTCGACATTTTTTCTGGTCTCGAGTCTTGTACACTAATTTACGAAACTTGATGCTTTTAGATGCTTTTATTGGATCTTTTTTCCCCCAGGGAAGGAACTGGGCTCACCCAAGCCCTGTGGAAGAGGAGTGTATATGTAAATGTAGCCCCTTGAGGGATATAATCCCTATCCTGAAGAGGGAAAAAAAGGGAAAGATGAGTACCTTGCATTCGGCATCAATACCTCTTTTATCAGTCGAAAACCACATGAGCATCAATTTTACTTTTTTGTGTTGAGATGATTTGCATCCGAATTTTAAATGACTACGTTTAGTCTATGTTATATATAGATAACGTTAAGCCTATATTGATTGCCCATTAATTTCAAGTTTGCTAAAAATAAATTCGTGTTAGAAAATTAGAATAGAACCAACATGACTATAACTTTCTCAATTTACTGTCATTTGTACAAATTTTATTTCAAACTCGAATATGCACTTTACTGCATCAATTTTGCGCTTTTCGCTAATGATGGCAATTATTCTTCAAGTCGAAGAGAGAATATATACGCATGTTTAAATGCCAAACAATTTGGCGTTGAGCCGCATTTACACTCATGATGCTGCTGATTCATTCTATTTCCAAGAAAGAATGTTTTATCCATTCCTCGACAACAAAAATTACATTTACTTTTTTATTTTCTTTTCTTTTGGAACATTCCTTCCTTTTTAGATTCTGGATTCACCTAATACAATGAGATTAGTTAGAATTTTTTTTTAGTTAGAAATTAGAATTTTTCTTTTTTAGTTGGAATAATTGATTAATTTGAAAACATGATTTTGAATTTAATGTACAAAGATGATTGTAATGTGAGACCATAAATAGAAGACAGAATAGCGGAATTTCCATTATATTCCGTGATGCCTCTCTGTGCGTACATCCCATAAACAATATCATCGAACTCGGAGCGTTGAAACGACCTTCCCATTAGGTGTTGTCCCACTATTTATTACACACAGGAGGGGGAAATTTATTAGAAGTCCTCCACACGTTGGAAATTACAAGAACCAAGGAAAGTTACATCGTTTATGGTTAGTGTCTCAAATGCGAAACAGTTTAAATGACACTGGGGTGAATTTATTACAAAAAAACTCATCTTTTGTATATACTTGTATACAAAGTGGACTATCAATTTTTTAAAATTGAAACATTTTTATTAGTCTCATTATAGATTTTAATTTCGTTTTTAATTACAATTAGTTTACAATGGACAATTACATTTTTTTTTTGTAAAAAGTGGATGTTTAAAATATTTGCTAAATCATCAGGGAATGATAAATTTGTGGCGTTTGCAGCATTTAGATAAGCAGATAAATAAATGAGCGAGTGTAGGATGATAACCGAGCAAACTACAATTTACAGCGCCAGCCTGTTTGTAATTACGTTCAATTGATTGCCTCAGCCAATGTACAGTGTGTCGTGAACGCAATCGTATTTATATCTAGATCGTTTCTATTTGCCCCACGTGGAAATAAATGCGTTTATTGTTCATTGTGCCTTTACGTGAGGTCTTTAAAGAAAAAATGGTTTGTATCGTTATTCTTCAAATGAATAACAGTGTTTCATTGAAGGAATTTTATTTCCAATCAGAATTTTATTTTTTAGAGAGTTGGCTTTCTGTATGTGCCACATATGATCGTCTTTTTCATTCTCTATAGTTATAACAACGAATATTTCCGGGGTTCTATTTTGTACCTTTACTTCACTTCACTTTTCTTCACTTTACTTTAATTTTCACTTTACTTCGCTTCATCTTTCGGTTCATCTTTCTTCACTTTTATTTTACTTCCTTATCACTTCACTCAGCTCTCGATTTTACTTCATTTTTTTCACTTTATTCTAATTTTCACTTCACTGTCCCTTCACTTCACTTCGCTCTTACTTTCACTTTACCTTTCCTAATTCTAATTTTTAATTCACTATCAGTTCACTTCACTTTTCTTCACCTTACTCTAATTTTCACTTCACTTTTCTTCACTTTACTCCAATTTTTACTTCATTTTTCTTCACTTTACTCTAATTTTTAATTAATTTTTAATCACTTTACTCTAATTTTTACTTCACTATCACTTCACTTTCACTTCACATAGCTTCACAACATTTTCACTTCACTTTCAATTTATTCACTCTGACATCGATTTCAATTCACATTCAATTCACTCATACTTTCATCTCTCTGTCAATTTTACTTCACTTTTCTTCACTTCACATTCGCTTCAATTCAGATTAAATTCCTTCACATTCACATCGTTTTCACTTCATATTAAATTACTCTCAATTTCACTTTAGATTCATTTCACTTTAGATTCACTTCACTCTTACTCTCATTTTTCTTTCAATTTTACTTCACATTTCTTAAAGTTACTTTACTTTTACTTTCACTTCACTTCATTTTCACTTCAGTTTCAATTTGTTCCCTCTCTCATCTTTTTCACTTCACCTTCAATTCACTCTCACTTTCACTTTACATTCACTTCACTCTTACTTTAACTTCATTCTCAATTTTATCTTATTTTACTCCCATTCTTACTCTCACCTCATTCTCAATTTTACTTCACTCTAACTTTCACTTCACTTTCACTTCGATTTCACTTCATATTAAATTTACTCTCAATTTTACTTTAGATTCACTTCACTCTTACTCTCATTTTTCTTTCAATTTTACTTCACATTTCTTAAAGTTACTTTACTTTTACTTTCACTTCACTTCATTTTCACTTCAGTTTCAATTCGTTCCCTCTCTCATCTTTTTCACTTCACCTTCAATTCACTCTCACTTTCACTTTACATTCACTTCACTCTTACTTTAACTTCATTCTCAATTTCATCTTATTTTACTCCCATTCTTACTCTCACCTCATTCTCAATTTTACTTCACTCTAACTTTCACTTCACTTTCACTTCGATTTCACTTCATATTAAATTTACTCTCAATTTTACTTTAGATTCACTTCACTCTTACTCTCATTTTTCTTTCAATTTTACTTCACATTTCTTAACTTTCGTGTACTCTTACTTTCACTTCACTTCATTTTCACTTCAGTTTCAATTCGTTCCCTCTCTCATCTTTTTCACTTCACCTTCAATTCACTCTCACTTTACATTCACTTCACTCTTGCTTTCACTTCATTCTCAATTTTATCTTATTTTACTTCCATTCTTACTTTCACCTCATTCTCAATTTTACTTCACTCTAACTTTCACTTCACTTTCACTTTACAATCACTTCACTTTTACTTTAATTTTACTACACTCTCACTGCTAACTCACTTTTACTTTATTTTCACTCTTACTTGACATGAATGTGCGTCAAGTAAAAATTTTGACAGTAAAGTGAAAGTTAAAGTGAAGTAAAAGTGAGTGTGAAGTGAAAGTGAAAGTAAGAGTGAAGTGTTAGTTAAACACGACAAAAGTGATGGTGATTTGAAAGTAAGAGAAACATGAATATAAAGTGAGAGTAAAGTAAATGTTGGAGTAAAGTGAGAGTGAAGTGAAATGAAAGTTAAGTGCAAGTAAGAGTATGAAAACTGAAATGAAAGTAAAAGTTTACTGTGTTTGAGAAAAATAAGAGTCAAGTGAAATGAGACTGAAGTGCAAGTGAGAGTAAATGTAATTGAAATGAAAGTGAATTGAGAGTTAAAGGAAGTGAAATAGGAGTTATGTGAGAGTGAAGTGAAGGTGAATGGGAAGTAAGAGAAAAAGTTTGATGATAGTGAAGTGGAAGTGAGTGTGAAGTGAACTGAAGTGTAAGAGAATTGAGAGTAAAGTAAAGTGAAATTAGAGTGAAGTTAAATGAAGTGAAAGTGAATCGAGAGTAAAATAAAGTGAAATGGACGTTAAGTGAGAGTGAAGTGAAAGTGAATAGGAAGGAAGAGTGAAAGTTTTATGATAGAGAAATGGAAGTGAGAGTGAAGTAAACTGAAGTGTAAGAGACTTGAGAGTAAAGTGAAGTGAAATGGGAGTTAAGTGAAAGTAAGTGTAAAGTAACGTAAGGGTGGTAGTTTGCTGATAGTGAAGTGAAAGTAAAGTAAGAGTAAAATGAGAGTGAAATGAAAGTAAGAGTAGTGAAGTCTAAATTAGAGTAAAGTGAGAGTGAAGTGGATTGGAAGTGAAATGTGAGTTGAGTAAAAGTAAAGTGAAGTGCAATGAGAGTTAAGTGAAAGTGAGAGTGAAGTGAAAGTAAAGTGAAGTGAAGTAAAGTTACAGAATAGCAATTTCTCCTCCACATAAAACTTCCAATTGTCAGTTAATGTCAATATTCCTAAATAATGTTCACACGGTGTGCGAGCTTTGTAATTATTCCCTGAATCAGCTCTTCCAACTTGGAAAATCGATCCATTCATGAGAGAATTCGAGTCACGTTTTTCCCTTCCTGTGAGATTTCTCTTCTTGGATACATATATGTAAACATTTCTCAAAGTCTGTGTAGCGTTAGAAATCGATCAATTTTGAGACTCGCTGTTGTTTCACAGTTAGGATGATATAATCGGTATTATAGAGCACAGGTGCTGATGTTTCAGTAAAGTAGCCCAGTTGGCGGAAGACCGAAATATTTTATGAGGAATGAACAAGTAACTTTCCCATCTATATACCGTTTCCCAAATTGTCTTCTTCAACAAGGGAGAGCGGGAGTTACAGATACTTGAAGACCATGATGATTATTATTATCTCGCAAATATAGTTTGGAAAACTTATTCCCCCTCGAATATGAAAACTTGAAAAAGTTCTTTTCTTTCAATTCTTGAATTTCAATCTTGTGAAATTTTAAATACGAAACAAGTTGTCCTGATATACAGAATGTCCAAAAAATTGTGCAAATATGACTTTACATTTTCGAAAAAGAAAGTGGAGAAAATTGGTAAAATTATAAAAAGATAAAAATCTCGAGAAATTCTACTTGTACTTTTCAAGTAGAATATTTTTTATTATCGATAAACATAATTTTATCGAGACAGTGTACAATGTTGTATTTTTCGTTTGTTCTTTTCTTTTTTAATTACATATGTGTTGTTGATAGGTAATCTTTTGTTTATAAGATGCTCACGTAGAACTATGTAAATGTGTTTGCAAGCCACAAGAGTGAGTCATGTCATCAGTAATTCTCATCGACAAGAGGCGCCTTTATCAACCTTGTAATCTTCAGTCTCGTTTATTTTTACATTATTTATCCGCAAAAAAATTCTTCTGTTGCGAGTTAGTGACATTTCGTTACTAAATCATTTCAAGATAATTAATTTTATACATTGAAAGTAATATTAATTACTTTTATTTACCAAATTAATCACTTCTATATATTAGGGTCGAATCTTTAAATATTCTAGACACTAAAAATTTAATGAGAAGTTCTTTTTCTATTTTTCGTATTTTTTTTGTTCGCAAATGGAATATTAAAATAATAATTCGTAGCAGGAACTATTTTCTTATTATTGAATAACCTTGACATAACTTTGGAATTTCGTCTACCTTAATCAAGTTGGCGAATTTCCTCATGAGTGCTTTCAAGATCGAATGCGACAAGCTTCTCTCTTGAGACCAAATCATCGAGAACTTGAGTTTCGTTAAGGTAGGATTTGCTTTCATTGCACACAATATATAGAATCCGTAATCAATTGACGACGCCATTGAAGGGTCTTGAAACATTCCAAATCCCCCAATACGTCATTACGTCAATCAAATAATTCAATATATTCTTTTTAGGGTTTCTTAGTTTCTTCTTAAGAATGAATATGTTTTTTTGTCCGTCAATTATTCGAAGGTAAGAAAGGTTATTTAATACCCCAAATGATGTCATTTTAACCTGAATTAGAAATAGTTTTTTCTAAATAATTGTGTCCATTTTCTTCTTCTTCTTCTTTCTTCTTCAAAATCATCAATAATGAATACGTAAGGAGATAAAAATTTTTATGAATATTAATAACAACATGTGTTTTATCGTATTTACAAAAAATGAATAAGCGAAGAGAAATTATTGAATATTTTACGATATTTGTTTTCCTTTTGTTTTCGTGTGTAATTTTGCCGATTTTTGGAAATGTGATGACGACTTTTAAGGTAAACAGTTTGTCAATTAACGTAATTCACACGTTCCTGCATGAATAAACAGATTCAATGCATGACAGTATGGATGTTAGTTAATGAGTAAACTAAAACACATTCGCGGTTAAGTGAATTTCCTGCCTGTACTTTACCGTTAATTCACCAAAAGTCATTCATCTGATTTTAAATTTAAAATTCCATTCAAATTGGAAATTTATCGTTTCGATGAACTTTATTGGAACCTGATGAGTGGAAATGATAAAAATCCGGATAAATTCGGAAAAAGGATTTTTTCATCATAAGAAATAATTCAAAGTAAAGAATTTGCTATTATTTTAAAATGAAACCTATCAATTTTTATTTTTCAATTATGGGCAAAGATACTCTGCCCATTTAGAAGGAAATGTTTATTTTCTGCCCATTGTTGGCCATACGTTGCCCATGGTTTGAAAATATAAAAAAATAGTTTTTCTCTGCTCGTGGTTCGCCATACTTCCCATTTCCACGCTGGTAATTTTCTTGAGGTAGAACCCACCCCATTGTGAATTGTTTTTAAAGGAGGAAGGGAAAGGATGCTTGCAGCTGAGTTTAATTTATTTGTTGTCGTTATTACGTCGAGATTAAACGGACCACGACGAGTGTTTGGAGGGTCCGGTGAACCGAAACTCAACGGGGCGCTTTAACTTTAGGTTTAATTAAAAAAAAAGAACCCAAAAGAGAAGAAATTTCCGATCACAGTGTTTTTTTAGTAGTCCCGCCTTTAATTTGAAAACCCGTAAAAAAAAGTCGATGTACTCTTTGAAGGATTATTGCAATCAACCGGAAATGTTTTCCAAATTCTATCTCTAATTCATTTTCACTTTGAACGATAAAAAAAGAAGATAAAGAAGAAAAGGAAAAAGAGTGGAGGGCGTCTGCATCATTCCAAACTTGGATCTTGTTTGAGAAAATTAATCGTTCTCTGGTTTTGATTATCACTGAGAGAGAGAAAGAGAGAGAGAGAGAGATGAAGGTAAGGGGAGAGTGATACATCCAATACACATGTGATACTGATAGAAAAAGGTGATGGTGCAGCAGTAAAACTTTCCTCTACCCCCCCCCCCTTAACGTTTCAAGGAAACTTGCACACGTGTTAGCGAGAACTGAAACCACTTTTGGAAAGATATATTTCCTCGTATGTCGAGTTGGAGAGGATCAGTAACATGGTGACCGCAATCTAAGTACAACTTCCAATTAGCAATGGCTATAAAATATTTTCTTCTTGGTAGAACTGCAATTCTGTTTCAAACTAAGGAAAAAAGGTTTCAGAGAAATTTTTACCTTTCGGTGTTTATTTTTTCAAGCCACTGCCCCTAATCCCTTAAATCTAGTGGAGTGTAATTGATATCACCCATTTGCACAAGATTTCTCCGCATGAAATTTTATATCTTAAACCCTTCAGGTACACAGGATCGTTTTTCAAATCAGCACCATCAAGGGGGTTCAAATAGAAAGGAAATAGAAAATTACTTACCGAATAGAGAAATATTATTAAAAATTAGAAATTATAATTTCCCGTTTCTACAAAATCGAATAATTCCGTTATTACGTCCAGTCCAGTTTAGTATTCTTACTTTACAAGTAGAGAAACGGAAGTCTGATTCGATAGTTACCCTGGAAGCATTTAATTCAATTGCAACCTCGGGGCTCTTAGGCATCGTTGTAACCACTATCAGAGAACGAGAGTGACGCAAAGTGAATTAATTAAGAGGAGTCCGAGATGGGACGAAATTTCTCTGACACTAAAACTTGGATGATATTCTACATATCGGAACAACATTGCTGATGGATAAAATCCAATTTCAAGAGACGGAAGTAATTCGCAAACAGTTTAATTACTCCACTTGTCACCATTGAAATTGGATATCTGATGTGGAAAATTGTTCTGTCGATAAGCACATTAGCGAAAGACGAAAATTATTTTTAAAGTTGCAGGAAAAAATTAACTGTCATAAATATATTGACGCCAAACATGCCTAGAAATTAGGTTAAATACAAAATGTGATCGATTCTGTAACTTTTCCACTTTCCACTTCCACTTTCCACTTTCAAGTTACACTCTCATTTTCCACTTTCCACTCTCACTTCCCACTCCCACTTTCCCCTTCGCTCTCTCAATTTCCACTCTCATTTCCCACTTTCCACTCTCACTTCCCACTTCCCTCTTCACACTCTCACTTTCCAGTTCCCTCTCTCAATTTCCACTTTCACTTCCCACTTTTACTTTACACTCTCATTTCCCACTTTCCTCTTCACACTCTCACTTTCCAGTTGAACTTTCCACTCTCACTTCCACTTTTCTAGTTCCCTCTCTCAATTTCCACTCTCATTTCCCTCTTCACACTCTCACTTTCCGCTTTCCCAATTTCCACTTCCACTTTTCTGTTTTCCTCTCTCAATTTCCACTCTCATTTCCCTCTTAACACTCTCACTTTCCACTCCCAATTTCCACTTCCCTCTCTCAATTTCCACTTTCACTTCCCACTTCCACTTCAACTTTCCACTCTCACTTCTCACTTTCTCTCTCTCAATTTTTACTCTCATATTCCACTTTCCACTCTCACTTTCCGCTTCACACTCTCAATTTCTACTCAAATTTCCTACTTTCCTCTTTACATTCTCATACTTCAACTTTCCATTTCCCATTATCACTTTTCACTTCCATTTTCCACTTTCACTTTCTACTATTATTTCCACTTTCCACCTTGTGGTGTGTGAAATAGGAAAGTTGGAAGTGAGACAGGAAAGTGAAAGTGGAAAGTGAAAGTGGAAAGTGAAAGTGGAAAGTGAAAGTGGTGATTGGGAGTGGGAAATGGAAAGTGGAAGTATAAGACTGTAAAGTGGGAAGTGAGAGAGGGAAGTGGATAGTGAAAGTGGGAAGTGAGAGTGTAAAGTGGAAACTAAGAGTGTAAAGTGGAAACTAAGAGTGGAGAGTGGAAACTAAGAGTGGCAACTGAGAGTGGAAAGTGAAAGTGAGAGTGTGAGTGGAAATTTTTACAGATAAAAAAAATGTAGTAACCAAGAAATGGAAAATTAAATAAATAAATAAGACCGCCCCTAATTCTGTAATGACGAAAGGAAAAAAATTTGTTATTCAATTCCAACTAACACGATATAGGAAGGAAAATGAATTCCCTCTTTAAAATTCTCTTCCGTTGAGGGATTATCCTTGACACACTTGATGAGAATGAGAACATCTGAAAAATTGAATTTCCACCCAAGGTATATAATTTTTCTCAAGGAATAAAAGAAAGTTAGCAAAAGAATTTATACGTCCTCCTTTAGATGATAGACGTTTTTAAATGATAAAAAGCACTCACACAAATGTAAATACTACGCCAACTTTCTTATCTTTTCAAAACAGAGTCTACTACGGGGAGGAACGATTAAAAACTTCCTTCTGGTTTTTTCTAACGAACGCATTTCCGCTCAGTCGAACAATGACATTTTTAATTTACACTTTTTTTTAACTCAACCTTCTCGTAGACGTTTTTCGCCTAAAGCTCCTTGAATCTAGACGGCTTTTACAAATATTTTTTTCTTTCCTTGCAAGTATAGAAAAAATTGTATTTTTCCAGACCGAGGAATTTTAATTTCAACCCTTGGTTAGATATGCAAAAGGAATGGAATTCTAATGAAATTAATTTCAAATGCCATGAAAATGTAATACCAGAGACGATAGTGTCAAAAGCAGTGGTTTATGGAGTGAAGGATTCGAATATGTTGGCAATGCATATCGAAGGGTGTCGGATGACGAGCATGAGGGATGAGAGTTAGCCATAGGAGTTACTGTGGTTCGCCACAGACCTAGTGTTAGGCAGTTCGTGTTGTGGTCTCGTTTTCGCGAAAAGTTTAGCTCATAGGGGTCCAGTATTAACGATGCGATCGTGTAAATGCGGCTTGAGTTACCAAATTTATCCTGCTCGTCAGTATAACGTTTATTTCAATTGGTATATCCAGCGCCAATGATGAAAATTGGGTATCAAATAACGAGGTTATACGTCCCTTTATCATCAGACTTTTTTACAGTTAACAATACAAATTGTCAGGAATTGTAAAGAATTTCTTCCTTACGAATTTGTAAGAAATTCCTTTTCCTTTCAAATCGAATTTAATTAATTTTCTCCAAGTCGTTATTGATATCAAGGGTCATTGTAATGTTTCCAAAATGAGGTCTTCAATATTCCGGGACGACATTAAAGAGATCCTTCTACAAGAAGACCTAGAAGCAATTTTACATTTCCTATACATACAGGAAAAAAAAGACGTTGGGTACCTCATGGGTAAGAAAAGGATCGTTGGGAATCATTCAACTATGAAGGAATAATAAGGCTTTCGATTCAACTTTGAAGGGATTTGGCCATTTCATATCAGGCGTGTCTGAGAGTTGCAACTTCTTTTTTCAATGAATAATATCCATTTTTACGATGGGGAATATGCCCTTCTTTAAGGAGAGACGCTTTTTCGATTCAACCCCCCAAGATGGAAAACTTGTTTAATGGGAAAATAATAAGAGGGTGTGCAAACTTTTTGGTGATATTTACAGCTCACCTCATTGACAAACAAAGAGATTTTTAATGAGTTACTTATTCGGTGATTTAACTTTTCCCTTCTGGTAATTCACTTTTGGTTGTGATTATCATATAATAAAATATTCCGATTGTATAAATTTCCGGTAGGCAGCAAAATTCGAGGGTTTATAGATTTAGGAACGTTCCGCAGACTTCGTCTTCTTTTTCCTTTTTCATAGAGATTATTCTTTATAGTCTATGTTTAGAAAAAGGATTGATGCTTCAGCAGAAAATATTCGATTGTGGAAATTACAAAAATCTTTTTTTACTCTTAAATTCCTAGAAATCATGAGACGATCGCCTTATGATGCTTCATCACCTCTAGGAGATTGTCAACTGATCTGTACACTTATGGTCTTCTTTTTCATGTCCTGAGAACATTTAGAATTATCCCAGACACTTTAGAACGTTTTTAGAATATCTTTAAGACATCCTAGAGCCTACTGGATTAATAAATAAATTTTGATTCTTCTTTGGAAGTTGAAATAGTTCATGCTCCGAAGTTGCAAGAATAATAAAATCATAGGTTGAAGAGTCAGGGAACAAAAAAAAGGATAGCGGAAAAATGAAAAGATAGTTTACCCTCAGGCTGTGCATTGTTGCAGTGTCTGTGATTACAGACAACCCTACAAAGTCGTGTCTCCAATGAGCAGCCTCGGGCTCCGCGTCTAGTTACTATAGCTTTTAGTCTCAAAGATGCATTCTGTAATCTTTAATTTTCATATTAGTGTCTGCTATCCTGTTAATAATTTAATTTATGATTTTCTCGAGAAACCGGATAAGAGAGTTGCGGTATCCTCTCGTTCGCTTTCAATCAGAAAACTCGCTTTAAGTCACGAAGCTTGTCAAATAATATCGAAAGTTTCAAACACGTCTCGCTGAGAAACAAATCTTCGATTTTGAGAATGTTTAGGAGGCAACAAGGGCTGTCTTGAAGATGATGGTTCTCAGAGATTTGCTACGGAAGACTTCTACATCGTGATGAGAGTACCTTTTCCTCTGAAACAGTAGTAGTAGTAGTAGTAGCAGCAGCAGCAGTAGAAGCAGTTGAAGAGGGAAAGGGAACACGAGACGCAGGAACTTCTAAAATCAATTAGCAGCCCCTTAGGCAGAGGGGTTTGGGTATGCTCGAAGAACTGAGAGGGCGATAAGAAGGGGACGACGTTTATCCCAATATAGAGAAACTGGCGGAACAATCGCCCTGTTTCTGTGACTATATACCATCTCCTGCAGTACCTTAAGTCAGTCCACACGATCTGTATTTCTTATCAACCCTTCCAAACATGCTCCATTGCCCCCAGGTCTTTAGGATTATCATAAAATGATTTAAACCGTCCTTATGACGAAAAAGTGACTTTAGGGATTTTTATTCTTCAATAATTTTCGAAACGGATAATTCGTTTAGACGAGATCTAAAAATTGATTCTAATTCTCATTTACTTTTATAATGTATCAAAATTCGTAAATAAAAAACCTTTGTAATTTCCACAATCGAATATTTTCTGCTGATGCATCTAATAATTGTAACTTTTTTTCATAATAACGAAAAGTGTTTACAAAATCAAGTAATGAGAATTCAAGAACAGAGATTAGATGTTGCCAGTGAAAATCATTTTTTTCCTATGGTTTCAGAACTATAAAAAGCAACTCTTTGAATTTCAACTCCCTTCATGCAATGCTTTTCTACATCAAACTCTTTTATTCTCCTCCGACTTTTTCAGGACAAAGAAATTCGTCCTGCTCATTGCTTTTCAAATGGACCGAAGGGAAGAAAACGTTTCATCAATATAATTGGGTTTTTTCTATTCATTACTTTTTGATTATAAGGGTCATTAATTTTTTTAGCTTTTCCTGGAAAAATAAATTTTACTTTATGATAATTTATTTTCTATTTTTGTTTAATTAATTTTTACATACTTGCTAAAATTTATATTTTAAATATTTTATTTCGTATCAAAACTAGAAGAATTTGAAGTGATATTTTTCTTTTTCTCGAGGGTATTTCTTGATTTAACGTAATGAAGGAAGAAAAACGAGCCAAGTGGATGTGTCGTCGTCTATAAAATACGAAGGTGGTTTCTTTTCCCATGAAATTAAGAAATCCTGTCTAGTCAAAATGTTTTGGTATCGATAACGATGGTAAATTACAGTATTTTTTTGTAGGATGCATCCCGAAGTTTTAAATTTTAATCCGATGGAGAATTTTTCTTTTGTTACAGTAAGAATATTTGGTAAAAATTTAGGAAAAGTGAATGATGGACCAGCAGGAAATATTCGATTGTGGAAATTACAAAAATCTTTTTTTATTTCTAATTCCGATGAAGATGATGATGCGACTGACATCTAGTCTGTAATCATCAATTTATGGATCGTCAGTGGAAATTCGATTGTAAATATTACAAATTCTTTTTATCCCTAATTCTGCTAAAGATGATGAGGCGACTAGTGTCAACTGGCCTCTAATCATAAATGTATTTATAAATTTATTTTCATCTCAGTTGAATAAAAAAGAAATCATGAGAGAGGAAAACCGAAACTGATTTTCTCACTGCTTGTTCAAAGTGAATTTGATTCTTCCAAAGATGTAGAAAATAAATAAAGAAGAAGAGATAGAAAACTAAAGGTAAATGGTTAAAAAAAAGGTGTTCAGTGAGGCCCGTGGGGCAAATTCCCGATTTATTCAAACCGCCAAATACTTGGATCCCATAAAGAGAATGAATGGTTTTTGTGGTGGTTGCACCAATACTCTAGAGCTGCTTTCAGGGGGTTCATGAAATACGCGCTTTTACTCTTTCTCTCTCTCTCCCGTTTAGCTTCTCTTATCCATTCCTTCTTCTCTTTTTTCCTCCATTTTGAATGCCTATATTTTGGTCCTTCTCTTTCCCATTGGATTTCCACTTTCACTCCCCTCGAACACTCGAAACTCTACTCCGTAGGGTGGCCAGCGCTATTACCATGAATTTACATAGTCTCACTCCAAACTCCGAACATATTGCATCGCTTTGATTTATGCGAAATATTTGCTAAATATTCCGTTTAATCTCCGTCGTTTGGAATCCAGTGGAACAAACCCAGCAATGCTGTGTTTTCTTTGTCACGATGGAATTCCCTACAAGAATTAAAAATAAACAAAATTTTTTTTGTTTTCATTATTTCTAATAAATTTTGTTATGAAGTCTCTTTTTTTTGTTTGAATTCGAAGTTACAAATATGTGAAGGGTTCGGGGTGAAACGTGACCCACAGCTCAGGGGTGTTTGAAAGGTTGTGTAGGATTCCATGACTGCGGCCTAGATTGTATTTGGCTTCCTTCTGCTCCGAAGCTTCAACTCAGAGATGTGAGTAACGTATTTCCTAGAGAAGCCCAATCAGTCCAATAGTCGTTCTATCTCTTGGCACTCTCAATGTTACAACTTTCATAAATAAAATAAATAAAATGCAGAGGAGACTATTTGAAAATAATGATTTCAAAGAACAAATGAATATTTATTAATATTATTTCTATCAAACAGTTATCAATTCTAAATGGGAATTTAGAATTTCTTTTTCGATAGACCCGAAAAGTGATCATTCATTCGAATTATATGAAACGGACCGAGATTTTCAGGAAGTTTTCGGGAGATACATTCACATAAATCAAATGTCGAGGCTATTTCCGTTTTTTCCAATTCACTCACCCATTTTGATTCTCTATTCCATTTGTGTCCAGTTTTCTTCTTCTTTTTTCCCTGTAATATATATTTTTGTTTCATTTCCCACTTGACGCATTCATACGCCATTCTTTGTTGGGTAATAAACGTGGACCATTTGCATACTGAGTCTGGGAACAGAATAAAATGCCACCTCCTGTCTCTCTCTCTCTCTCTCTCTCTCTCTCTCTCTCTCTCTCTCTCGATATAAGCCACCCTTAGGGATTCGTGATTGTCTAGATTTATACATAAATCCGGCTCGTTTTACCTACATCAATAAATGAATACCTATCTCGTGTTTCTACTGATAGATCGATTTTTCAGTAGACAGTAAATATCGCTGATGAGCTCTGGTCAGTCGTTGACTTAAAAGGGGATCTGGGAAACGTATATAACCCTTCAAGGGGTTGGGAGCATAGAGTCAGGAGAAAAAAGTCGATTTTGAATATTGCATCTCTCTCGATGCCAATTTGTAGTATTTCAAAAAAAATAAACCTTAAAAACTATTTTTCATTGTGTATGACAAAAATCGGTACATCTCACAACATTTTGTGATATCATAGTTTCTTGTCATTTAATATTCATCTATCAGACGTTGTTATTAGATTTTTTTATTGATTCAATAGAAGGTTAATAATTATTCAATATTTTTCTGTTACAGATTTCATTGTGTGAAGACTACAGTTTACCAGTTGATTTCGTCAATAAGCGACGTCCAGTAAGTGCTGCAGCAACAACATCCACAGTCCAATGGGCCTTACCAAGTCCTACGATAGATAAAGTAAGAAAATTAAACCTAAATACTAATTGTTAGACCTACTAATTGTTAATTTAGTAATTGTTATATTTAGTAGAAAATAAATTTTCCCTACAGAGTAACGGATTTTTAATATTTATTTCAATTTCTATAATGTAGCTTTTTTTGCACCAGCAATCTGCTTAACTTCAGAAGTGTTCTTTCTACTTTTACGACTTTTCCATTAGCCACCCCATGACTGACCCTCTTATCCAAGTGAGTATTTCAAAAAGCGGATTGAATGCCAGTAGCTGCTTTAAAGAGAGAACAAAAAGAAAATAAAAGAAGTCAACGAAAATAGAATATATTTTCAATAAATCTGAAATATTTCTCTTCAATGACTGCTCTTATTATCATAGCTTTTACCATTCGGAGAACATCGTTTCCGGTGAAATTGCGAAAAGTCTTCGTTTCGGGTGCAAATGCGCATTGATATTTTTCAGTTACGTTGGGAGAATCGGATGAGGGGAGAAATATAATTACAGGGGTGACAAAATACCCCTGGGGTATATTGTGACGGAGAATTGTGAGTTGAAGGCACATGCAGGGTGAGCTAGTGACTTCCGGCGTTACTTATAATTGCTCCAGCACTCAGTTCCTGGGTTGCCTTAAAGCGTTACGCTTAAATGTTTCTACTAAAATATTACCCCTTCCATTATCCTGATGCAGTTCGTCTACCTATAAAGAAAATTAAAAGAATTTTTTTGATTTGAAATTAAATTGATATTTAATTTGGAAATTGTATAGGATAGACGATTTTTTTACAATTACTAGAAAAGAAAAGAAAAAGGAAAGATTAAATTCAACTGTAAAAAGTACAAAAGCAGATTATATTTTTGTCGAAAGTATTCTCGAAGGGATGCTCCTTGCTAAGAAACAAAACAGCGGTCGACAATCGCGAAGAGAGGAAGCTTATAATAAAAGGGAAGCAAAAGTGACACCTGGAAACAAAGGACAAAAGTTTTCTCTCTCTCTCCCTCTATTCGCGACTCCACCACTTGACTCTCGAGGGTGAATCGTTATGAGTCTCTTTCCTTTTTTTCCCAAAGTCCTACTTAATACTTTGGTGCTTTATTTTATGCGTAAGGACGCGAGACGTAGATCACATTTTTCATTTCAACACAAAGAGTTTAAATGCGCGAACTTGAGAACACCTCTTCTCTTGGAATGATGGTACCGGAAAAATAACTTTAAACTGCTTTCTTTTAGTCTGTTTATTGTCGGGAATAATAGGCAGGGATGTTAAAACTCTTCCTTCCGGTACAAATAACTCAGTTTTAATTTCACATTATGATTTTAGAATCTAATTTAATTAAATGATCATTAGACTTTTTACGACCTTTGACAAACGATAAAGAATTGCAATCGCGGTCCATAGTCGTCAAGCAGTTTGAGGAATCTTAATATCAGTTAAATTCGATTGTGGAAATTACAAAAATCTTTTTTTATCTCTAATTCTGCTGAAGATGATGATGCAACTGTCATCTGGTCTGTAATCATAAATGTATGGATCAGCAGTGAAAATTCGATTGTGGAAATTACAAATACATTTTTATCTCTCATTCTTCTAAAGATGATGATGCAACTGTCATCTAGTCTGTAAGCAACAGTTAAAATTCGATTGTGAAAATTACAAATTCTTTTTCTTTCTAATTCTCCTAAAGATGAAGAAGCTATTGGTGTGTAATTATAAATGTTTGGATCAGCAGTGAAAATTCGATTGTGGAAAATACAAATCATTTTTTAGCCCAACTACACCTAATGATGATGAGGCGACTAATGTCATCTAGTCTGTTATCATTAATGTATGGATAGGTAGTACAAATTCGATTGTGAAAATTACAAATCATTTTTTATCTCTAATTCTGCTAAAGATGATGATGCAACTGTCATCTAGTCTGTAATCATCAATGTCTGAAGCAACAGTTAAAATTCGATTGTGGAAATTACAAAAATCTTTTTATCTCTAATTCTGCTAAAGATGATAATGCGACTAATGTCATCTAGTCTGTTATCATTAATGAATGGATAGGTAGTACAAATTCGATTGTGAAAATTACAAATCATTTTTTGTCTCTAATTCTGCTGAAGATGATGATGCAACTGTCATCTAGTCTGTAATCATTAATGTATGGATCAGCAGTGAAAATTACAAATCCTTTTTTATCCCAACTTCATCTAATAATGAAGAGGCGACTAATGTCATCTAGTCTGTATGGATTAAAGTAAATTAAAGAAAAATAATAGTGATTTTGATTTTGTTTCACAGTTTCGAAAACCACTAACAGAAATTAATTACAGATAGACAAATAATGCTATTATTGGAGTCAGTGATCATTATTGAATGATAATGTCTGAAATTCAGATTTTCCCGTTTGTGGTTCTGTGATCGAATTAGGGACACTTGAATTAGCATGCCTGCTGACAGGAACCGTTCTAGTAATTTCCGAATAAACATCTTGGAATTTATAAGCTTCAAAGATGGAGAGAGAGAGCGGATTTGATGGCAAACCCCTGAGGCAAAACGAACAACTTTCGCAGGAGAATTTCAATTTCAAGCTCTTTCGATTTAAGGCTACTTGTCTTCGTCTTCGATTTCAAATCTTATGGCTATACATTTTATCTGAAATTTGCAACTTTTAGTTTGATTTCAATCTGCCTTAAGTATGCTAAAGTATACTAAAAGAATTTCTTGATTTTGTTCTTAGTTTCATTGTTTATTCACTCCAATTATTAATTTGTTTTTTCGGGAGACATTTGGAAGGAAGATGTACGGTAGGATCTGGGTATTTATCAGTTGTCCTGTGTCGTAGCCATTAGGACAAGTAGCTAAGATTAGGGAGGGAAATTGCCCATCCCTGAAATGTCTCTGAATGCGTAAGAGAATAAAGCTCTGGCAATAATCCTTCGGGAATGCCATTCCCGAAGGAATGTAAGTGGTCTTGGGTGTAGATACACATGAAAAGCGAGAAACTATTGTTAAACCTCTAATTTCTGGAGCTAATAATTTCTATACAAATTCTTTATGAACAATTAATAACCTGCATTCAATAGGATAAAATTTTGAAATTCTCCTACTTAATTGCCACGTAGATTAATCAACTATTTCAATAAACTATTTTAGCATTAAATTACTGTTCAAGAGTTTTACTTTTTCTTGAATTTTAAAAATTATTTGATGTTGTTTTAATGTTATTATTTTTTTGTAGACGGAGGTGGAGGTTGTCGAGCAGTACAGTGATCCTAGAGACAGCAAATCCAAAGCTTACATTGATCCAGGCGAAGAATCACCTTTGCCCACGATTTACAGTAAAGTAAATCGAAACTACTGTCGACCTTACACAGGTGAGATAATTATTAATTAACGTTATTATTATTAACCCATTAGTGTCCAAACGCACAAAATTTTACGTCGAACTTCAAACGAAGAAATTTTCTAAAAAAATTTATCTATTTTTTCGGCCAAAGCATATATTGCGTAGTTTCAAGATCGCTGATTACGAATCTGATGTCAGATTTCGAAAATTCAAAATGGCGGATCCAATATGGCGGACGAAAAAATAAAAATTGATCGGATTCGCTTCAAAATTGGTACTCGGGGGTTTTTAGGGTCACTGATTACGAATCCAATGCTAGATTTCAAAAATTAAAAATGGCGGATCCAATATGGCGGACGAAAAAATTAAAAATTGATCCAATTCACCTGAACATTGTTACTCGGGGGTTTTCGAGGTCGCTGATTACAAATCTGTTGTCAGATTTTAAAAATTCAAAATTACGGATCCAATATGGCGGACAAAAAATAAAAATTGATCGGATTCGATTTAAAATTAGTACTCGGTGGTTTTCGGGGTCGCTGATTACGAATATGCTGTCAGGTTTCAAAAATTCAAAATGGCGGATCCAATATGGCGGACCAAAAAATAAAAATTGATCGGATTCGCTTCAAAATTGGTACTCGGGGGGTTTTTGGGGTCACTGATTACGAATCCAATGATATATTTCAAAAATTCAAAATGACGGATCCAATATGGCGGACGAAAAATTGAAAATTGATCGGATTTGCTTGAAAATAGTTACTCGGGGGTTTTTCGGGTCGCTGATTACGAATCTGTTGTCAGATTTCGAAAATTTAAAATGGTGGATTCAAGATGGCGGACGGAAAATTGAAAATTGATCCAATTTGCTTGAAAATAAGTGCTCGGAGGTTATGGGGATCGCTGATTAAGAATACAATATATAAAACATAGTATTTATATTAAAATTCTTTATTTTAGTAGAAATTGTAGTTACTACAAGTTTTCCCTTCTATTTTTAAAAATAACTTCGATAATGTAAATTTTATTTTTAAAGGAATAATTATTTCCTCCGAATAAACCTTTTTTCTTTGCCTCAAGAAGAATTCGATAAAATGCAAATAGAAGAAAAGCAATAACTTATCACTGTTCTTCGTCGTCGAGAGAGAGAGAGAAAATGTTTTTTCGTCACGAAATTTCTCGATTGACCGTAAAATATTTTTTTTTTTCAAGAACTTCAAATGGGGATACGCCTAATCTCTGTTTGTATGCAAATTCAACATTGTAACTTCGATCCCAAGTAAACACCTTTAGAATTTGCATCCTTACTGTATTCATGGGCTTTTAATTCGCGGATGAACTCTCGAGATGTTTGCATGATGGTTTAAGCCTTTTTGGAAAAGGGTCTGAATAAACGTCAAATTTCTACATTATCAGCTTTCGGGTCCCTTAATCTACATCTTGGGGATGATATGATATTGGCTTTTGGTTAGAGTACACTTTCATTGTAATAAACTTTATTAATTGTCTGGACAATATTGGTGATGGTTTCTAGTTTGAAAGTGAAGGAAAAGATGATTCGAATTAGTGAAGAAAGAGGAAAGTGGAAAGTGGATTTTGATGGATTTTTAAGTCTAAATTGGATGAGAATTAAAAAAAACAAAAGAGAGACCGAATAGTGGTTCGAACAGTAATAGGGAAAGTGACAATGATACGTCTAGACATTTTCTCTTCGCATCCATTTCCGCTGGCTCTTAGGGGTTCCCGTGGTTGCATACGCTTCGTTTGTTCCAACTTTTCGAGCCTATGGTGTGCCTCTGACATTACTTGGCACTGACACCTAACAAATCCCCTTCCATTCGTCGCAGATATTTAATTAAATTCCCATTCCAATGTATGTCAATGCCAACATTAACTCCTTTTATTCTAACTTTGACCATCAAACAAAACTAGAAAATTAGTTTTCGTTTCTTCACTTCTCTCTAGAATATGTTAACTGAAAATAAATCTTAGTACTTTTGATCCCAAAAAAAAGAAGTACTTTTAAGAAGTTGTTTTACATGTTTTGAAGGAATACAATTTACATTTCTTATATATACATCTACTGCATGAGTCGGGAGTGAAGAAAAAAAGAAATGTAATTTTATTGCAAACTAAGGTAGAGTCTCAAAATATTTTTCGAATGAATAATTCATCGCATGTTCCTACAAGACTTGTGTGCATATGTCAACAACAAAAGGGAACTGGGAAACACGAAATGGATGATGAAAGTTTTCGAAGCCGCGTTTGATGTCAAGAGATCGTAACTTTTCTTTCAATTTGATGGACATAGTATACGCAACGTGGCATCGACAAACGATAAAGCGCTAAATGCTCAGGAACGTGGAATGAGAAACAAGTTGCCTAGCACCGATAATTGAAATAGGGTAGGTTAACTGGTTCCAAACCACTGGGAGGAAATCATTTCCAAAGCTAGAATCAATTGGGACGCATCCAGAATAAAGGAAAACTATTACCTATTTTCGGAAAAATTTTATTCCATACAAAATATTTTATAGTAAACTATTAAATAACTATTAAATAACTATTAAATAAAAGTCGGATGAAATTGATCTGAAAATTTCTATATTAACAAAACAATGGGGGGAAGTGACACGAAATATACGAATTATTATCGAAAAAAAAGAGTGTTGAGAAACAAATACAATCAATCAAGTCTTGATATGGACAGAACTAACAATGAATTGGAAATCAATAACAATTTAGGTAAAATATTTTTTTCCCATTTATTGCTTTCTCGGGAATATGTGTAAATTATTCAAAATGAATTGAACTGATCTTAATTTTTCATTTTCTTTTAATTATCCTTACTTTGAATTAATCGAGTAACTTTATTAATGTAGTGGATATGTAATATTTACGCTAAAAGTCTTAATTTCAAAGTTGCGTGTTTCGTAAATATTAGTTTGATAATAGACTCGATAAAAGTACAAGAATAAAATATTCTCTGCTTATCTTCAAGATACGTGTTCAG
Source organism: Leptopilina syphax (assembly GCA_032872505.1). NCBI lineage: Eukaryota > Metazoa > Arthropoda > Insecta > Hymenoptera > Figitidae > Leptopilina > Leptopilina syphax. The sequence continues at coordinate 37,625,396 of CM065471.1, forward strand.
GATTGACACAAAAATTTAATTTTCTTATTCCCTGATTTCCAGACAAAATTTTGAATTATTCCCTGACCCTAAATAATATTCTGATTCACTCTAAAAATTATTAGATACTGAAAAAAATGTTCTATTACATTTATTTACGAATTTAGTTAAATGTAAAATTATTCAAAAACACCAATGACTTCATTTTTCAATAAATATTTAAAATCATTATTACCCTTCCGTAAAAATTAAAATTTTCCAAAACATTCAAATTACTGTTACTGTAACTTCTTCAAAATTATTTTCATCATTTTAATTCAATTCTTATTTTCTACAATTTTTTAATAAAATTCTTCTTTAAATCAATTATTTTTAATAAATTTTGAAAAAGTTCTTCTCTTGAGAATTTTCAAATCTATTTGTTTACAATTCAATTTTACGTGAAATTTCGATTATTCGGAAATTCTTTAATTAAATACACGTTAGAAAATAAAAACGACATAATTTAAAAAAATTTCAATTAAGCTTTTTGAAGAAAATTAGTGGCAAAGAATTTTTAATTAAAAGTATGAAAAATTCAGATTTTCAAAGACTTTAATTTGAAACCTTTACAAAATTCAATTATTTCTGAAAATTGCAATTATTAGTAAATTCTCAAAAATTCAATTATTATCTAAAACTTTAAATGAAATTAATTTTCTAATTAATTTTTATTCGAAAATTCTACGAGAATTCAATTATTTAAATACAACTAAAAATAATTTATTGAATAATTGAATGTTTCTTAAAATTGAATTCTTATTCATAATTTTATCAATAAGTTTTTAAATAATTGAATTCTTTAGACGAATTTTAAAAAAATTTTTAAAAATTATTGCATTATTACATTTCCAAGGAATTCGATTTAAATTTAATTTAAAATAATTGAAATTCTGCAATAAGTTTTATTAATTTTGAAAATAATTGAATTATTGCGAAGAATTTTATAGAAAATTTCAAAACTTTTGATTTTTTTCGAAAAAATTTGTGCAATTTCTATTTTTAATAATTGAATTCCTGTGAAATTTTTATTTTTTTGAAAAAGAATTGAATATTCGTGTAGAATTTTATCAAAATTTATGTTTGATAATCAAATTCTTTCAGGAAATTTTATTACAATTGTAGAATATTGAAAATCATTGAATTAAGAAATCTTTTTGAGAATAAATGAAATTTTGCCAAAAATTTTATTAGAATTTTTGAAAATTGAATTTTACTACTTTTGAAAATAATTCAATTCTTGTAAAGAATATTGTTATTTATGAAAAGAATTGTATTTTGCAATGAATTTTATAAAAATTCCTGAATATAATTGAATTTTGTCGAAGAATATAATTAATTTTGAAAATAATTGAATTTTTGTGATAAATTTATAAAATTAATTGAATTTTGCAATGATTTTTATTAAAATTAATGAAAATAATTGAATTTTTTCGAAGAATTTTGCTATTAATTTATAATAATAATTGAAAAGTTAATAATTTTTTATAAATTTTTTTAAAATTATTACATTTCTGCTAAGAATTTTATTAATTTTAAAAATAATTGAATTATTGCGAAGAATTTTATAAAAAAATTTTAAACTTTTGAGTTTTTTCGAAAAAATTTGTGCAAATTCAATTTTAAATAATTCAATTCTTGTAAAATTTTATTAAAAATAGTAGAATATTAAAAATCATTGAATTAAGAAACATTTTTGAATGTAAATGAAATTTTGCCATGAATTTTATTAAAATTTTTGAAAAATGAATTTTATTAATCTTGAAAATAATTGAATTCTTGTGATGAATACTATTAATTATTAAAATATTTGAATTTTGCTATAAATTTTATTAAAATTCCTGAATATAATTGAATTTTGGCGAAGAATTTTATTAATTTTGAAAATAATTGAATTCTTGTGATGAATTTATGAAATTAATTTAATTTTCCAAATGAATTTTATTAAAATTCCTAAAAATATTTGAATTTTGTCGAAGAATTTTGCTATTCATTTATAAAAATAATTGAAATGTTGACAAGTTTTTTTTTAGATTTTTTGAAAATAATTGAATTTCTGCGAAGAATTTTATTATGTTTGAAAATAATTGAAATCTTATGATGAATATTATTATTTATAAAAATAATTGAATTTTGCATTGAATTTTATAAAAATTCCTGAATATAATTGAATTTCGGCGAAAAATTTTGTTATTTATAAAGATAATTGAAATACTTACGAGAATTTTTTTTTAAATTTTTGAAAAGAATTGAATTTTTAAAAAGAATTTTGATATTTATTAAGATAATTGGATTCTATCAAAGAATTGCGTTAATTTTCTTATAAATTCCAAGCATTTAATTATTTTAGGTACTTTTAATAAAAATCCCTTACTATTCCCTGAATTCCTTGATTTCTCTGACCTGTGGCATCCACAATTTAATCGTCTGCTTTCCACAGTTAGTGACGCAGTACAAGTGCCTCCCTCTACGCGCGGGAAAGTCTCGTAAAATTTGAATCTCCGTCAGACTAAAATAGAAAATTCGAACAATAAACACAGATATGACTTATTCCTCTAATTGTGACATTAATACCAATTTGTTAGTACATTATCCGAATGTGAATTAGGAGTGTTGAGTTTATGACAGGGATGATGTTGGCCGGCGACAATTTTAGAATTCGACTCTAAAGGGTAAGCGCTTGGAAAGTTCGTTGAATTTACCAAGAAGATGAATAGTTAACAGAACCCTTCTACCCTTTTCTCTCCACACCTACTCCATCTAGTGTTCTCATTTCCCTTTCGACTATGTCCCTGTTTTCTCTCGTTCCCCTTTCATCTCATCTTGATCATGTTTCGTTTCCTTTTCTCTCGCACATCTCACTCTCTGTTAACTGGATCATTTACCAACTGTCAACTACACGCTCTTCCTTCTCCATCGCCTTTTGGTATATAAACATATACACAGATGATTTTCTTCGCATCTCTTAATCCCAATCTTCCTCTGCACTCATTCCTATAGTAAAAATGATTCAGTTTTCGAATCAGTTCGTTTTTTTCGATTTACCCAAAAGGTAAAATATACATTTTGGCTAGTAACGATTTTTCTCTAAAAGTGAGAGAAGTGGGATTTTAATAATATTTTTGATACAGAGAAAAATCTGTCAACCGTTATGGTAATCGGAATGACAATTCTCCAGTTTTTCTGACCGTACACTTGCCCCCCTTGTGTTGATGCGCACCAGTGGATGAACGAATTAATCCTCATCTCGTTTCTCATAAACCGTAAAATCGTTTGCTTTTGAATATTATTAATGCTTCGTTATCTTCTTTTAATTACTTTTTTAAAAATTCGGTGAATTTCGTTGAATTTCGACAAATAATTCTTATTTTTACTCCTGTTTCTAGTGTAAATGTCAAAATATAAGAATTTATTTTTCTATTTAATTTCCAAAGGAAAAATTTTATGTCTCCTTTTTCGTTACAAGAAATCGATAAGCATTTATATTCCTGAAATGTATGTCTCGATAAAATTAGAGAGGCGTGTGTAGAAAACTTTTTTCGTATCGTTCGCCACGAAAAAAAACATTGTTAGTAAAATGAAAACGAAAGCGAAGGAGTTCAATGACTGTTGTCACGCATACAACATCAATAATGGTCGATAAAGGCCAAGTTTGTAGAATGTGATAAAAGTGTTCACTTCTTTTTTTTTTATCAAACTTAGACATAATAATTACAAACACGATAATGAATTTTTCATTTTAATGATATTTTAATTACACCTGTTTTATTTGGGTCAGAGAATTCAAGTTGTTATTTAATTTTTCAAGAATTATTTTTAAAAGAAAAATCAATTGAATAATGACTTGGTCTTTGGTAGAGGTTGGACTTCTCCTTTGGACAAAGGGAAGTTTTATAATTTAGTGGAAAACTTGAGGATTTTGGAGCTTATAGAGGTATGTCCTTGATCGTCTAAATTGAACCCTTTCACCGCAGGCGATCGTGCCCTGTACGACCACTGATGTAGATTTCAATTGAGTAATGCCTACCGATAGGGAAGCGAATAATCCGGCCGTGGTCTATGTGCCCCTTGGCAATAACAACCCTCTCACACTTTGATGCATCGAACTAATATTGATTTTATTACCTACGAAAATCAATCCTATGAAGCACTTGCCTCTTGCCTCTTGCTTCTTTTCTCATTAGAATTCATCATCTTTAGTTGCATTTAAACCTCTGCACTTGTGGGAACTTCAAAAATTCTCTTTTATATTTGTTTAATTTCGATTTAACAAGACCGAAAGGAGAGGAAACGGTTCGTTTCATCGAAGGTCAATTTTTCCATTAGTTACTAAGGGAAAAATCTGCAAACTAGAATATTTGACTTACCGCTTGTGAGAATATCGAAAAAATAAATTTTCCGTATTTTCGAGCAAATTGAAGGGAATTTTTTTTAATAAACAGGATAGTTTTCCTCGTAGCCTAGGTCAATTTTTAAAACTATTTTCATTTCAGTTTTACGAGACAAGTTTTTACTGCGAAACGTGTAGACAAGTGGAGGAGGGATACGTAAAGCGGGATCTAATTTTCGATTAGAACGTGTCTTGCCTCTCAAGTTTCCTCATTTACTTTTAGCTTATCCTACTTAAAATCTTATTAGGAGCTTTTGAAGTTTAGTTCCTATCCTCACATGCTGAATAATAGAAATTCGTATTCTAAATTTTCTACAATAATAATCCCACAAATGAAAATCAAGAGCAATTATGAACATTCTAAATATTCAGAATTTTCTGAAATTACAATAGTCAATCGTTTTGTTAGAGAGGTAATTTATTTTTTCGAAAAAACGGTTAAAAGATCAAAAGCTTCCGAGTTAATACGGTGCAACACTGCATTCGAGTGGAATAAGCCAAAGCTTAGGTTGCAAAAGAAAAACGAGAAAAAAAAAACAAAAAGCGAACTTTGGAATAAAATTACTGGAGTAAGTAATTTGAGAACAGTGCTAGTAATTGCCACTTAAAACGCTCAAAGGCGTCGCTCTCTTGCTTCTTTTTAATTTAGCACTTGGCATCAAGCAACTTGAAATCCTGCCCATGCACAGTTTTTCTTTTCCGTCGCGACTCGCAATCAAAGAAGATCAGAGAGACGCGATTCTCAAAGATTCACCCTGTTTTGTAATCAGTCGCTGTTTCAATCATCTTTCCTTATTCCGTTGTACGTGGTCACCCTTTATGCGTGTATCTTTTTAGTTTTTTCCTCCAGAAAAGACGCTTCTTTCAAGACGTCCTCTCTTCCAGATTTATTATTACGCTTGAAATATAAACTTTCTCTCAAAAATAATTTACCTGAAAGGAAACGTCCCCTAATGTAATTTTCAAAAAGAAAACTTCAAATTAGATCTAAGTTGATGATTAAGTGCCATAACATTTTGTCGCACATAACGAAAAATTTTCTTCCTTTTCTTTTTTCTCTTTCAGTATAGGTAATCTTCCGAGACGTTTACAAAAAGGTGGTTTTAAGGATAACCGGAAATTCTTTCCCGGATACGATCCACAACCCTTAGTAAACCCTCCAATATTAGGACAATATCTAATAAAAAGAGAATCGAAATGCCCTGAAGGTTTCTCGACAATCAGTCATTCTTTTGCAATAACATCTAATACCGAATACAAACAGTAAAAGAAAAATAAAAGAAATTTTTGTCGTCATGAAAATGAAAGGATAGATATTTTTTAAAGCAATAAATTCGAATGGATTAAAAATTTATTCCAAGGGATTTTCTTGGCTTAACGCTTGAACGAACGTTTTATGTATCGAGAATTTATATATACACGCGATTTGTTATCTCAGTGGAGAGACAAGTCAAGCGAATATCTTTGAATCGCAAATATCCTTCTGATAGAAATTCGTGTTTGAATCGAGTGAGACAGTAGTTGATGTAAACATGACGAAACGAGCAGTGGTGGGATCATTCTGTAGGTGATTGCCAGTTCCAGGGATGTCGCTCACCGTCCCTAATAGATTCATTAGGGGGCAACGTTCTAACCCTCGCATTGCAATATAGCCCTCAGCTGCACTCTACCAATCGCTATCATTCCGGATACCACGGAAATCTGATTATCGTCTCTCGTAATCAATATCCCTGAAATTTTCCAAAATTTAATTTCATCTCCACTTCTTTAAAATACTTTCCAGTGGCAGTTAATAAAAAAAAACATTTGATGTAAATTAGAGATTATATGAAAAATTCACTAGGTTCATTTTTCATTTCATCTTTTCATCCGTTTGATAATAATCATTTTACTGGAAATATTCTTTAATCGTTTTTCTGGCGTCTGCAATAGGCTTTCTGTCAAATTCACGATCTTATAGTTTATGGAGTCTACCAACCATTATAAGGAAGGAGCGAAAGTGCCATTATCTTCAGACTCATCTTTGTCCTGCTAACTCCACGCATCGAACTTTGGAAATTTATTAGAAAATTTTATTTCGATTCAATAAATTCTATTAAACGGATTTTTATTTCTAGTATTAGTTTCCCAATTATATTGATTTAGATTAGATAAACACTGACCCGAGAGTTGATCATTATTGGTGGATTTTATAAAGCGATTTTTAAGACACAAGTTTATGAGTTTTCTATCCAAATGCTTTCGGCTTGAATGGTGAAAGGATCGGGTCCTAAAAGTATTATGGTAATTTAACTACATTTTGATCCTATTATTCTGCACTGCCTGCGTCGATTCGGATTTCTCAAATAAAACTCTATTTTTAAATATTAAGATAAACGGATGAATTTTTTCTGCAGTGATAAATAATTTTTTCTTTTTTTCTACTGTTTCAGATCCATCAGCGTCAGGATCGTCTTGTGAGGAGAACGAATTAGAATTAGCGAATAACAGAAGGCGAAAGAATCTAAAAAACTCTACGACTTTAAGTAAAGTATTAAATCAGGAAAAGGACAAACAGACGAATAGTGTCGTCGTTGATTGCGTTGCCCTGGTTCACCTTCCGGATCAATCTCCAAACGAATCAGCGCATCCGATTCGTCATCCTTCCCCTTATTACTACGGCGATCTCTTTAGAGTTCCGGAACAACATTCACGCACTCAGCCGAATAAATATCGAAAGAGTGTGAGTCTCGATGTACCTGATCACTCTTCAACGACTCCGGCTCTTCATAAAAGAAATTCGTTAGCTGGGGATGAAACTCCTTTGCTGCAACAAGGACAAACTTTGATAAATTCGACGACTACAACAACAACTGGAGAGCATGTTCTTCCCTCAGGGAGCGAAGCAACAAACAGCGTGGTCACCGAATGGGATCAGTCTCTCATGCCACCGAATAGACTTCTGAGTCATGATCTATCAACAAACGTCTGCACTTGCATTGCTTCGCCCGAGGAGGATGAGCTAGAAACGCCAAAGCCGCAAATACAGCGGCAAAAGAGCAGAAAATATCGCCGAACTAGAAAAATTGATCCCCAAACGATTCTATTCGAAGACGATAACGATCAGGAAGGTGAGGACGAGGACGAAGAAGAAGAGGAGGAAGAGGAGGGTGACGAAGAGATGGCAAGACAACGTCAACTCTATGAGACTGCATTCGACTGCAAAATCAGCAGATCGGATGATGATCTCGACGATCTTGATCGGGTGACAAATCATCCTGTTTTGCATTCACAAATGCGAACCAGTAATACAGTGCCATTATCCAGAGCAAGTTCATTAACAGAATCGTCCAAACAGTCGCAAGTTCCTCATTCCGGTTCTCAGGCAAATAAGGACCATCGTCGTAAAGTAGTGATCCTCCGCCCAAAGCCAATACCGAGTCATCTAAATCATCAGCAATCGGACACTTTGTCCCAGGACATTGAATCCCTCCAAATAAATTCAAGTGACGAGAAGACTGGCTCCCCAAGATTACCGACTCGTGGCTACACTCCATCGCCGCCGTCCACGGCGCCTTTGCCCGCTAAATTCCACGGAAACAGAGATAATCTCTTACTAAACATACGTAGCGCACCTAATTTGCCTTCTCAACCTGACCATCCGAGATTAAAAGACATGAAATTACCGATTAAGTCACTAAGAGCAAAGGACACATCCCAAAGTAACGAAAGCAGTATTCTAGAAATCAAAAGCCGACCAAAGAGTTTCGTTTCCGAGTCCACCGATTCGCAGAACCGTCGCTTTGGAAAGGATTTGATTTTAGAATTCAAGGGCAGGCCTAGAGAAGAAAGACAGCGTCCGCGAAGTCTAATTCGCGAAAGCAAACCCATAATGGAATTTAAGGGAAGGCCCCATGAATCGGAGACCGACGCTCCTAAACCTAGAAGCGAACAAGGTTTACTAGAATTTAAACTAAGGAATAACAGACGAAGACCTGGTTATTCGAGTACTGAAAGCATGGCCACGAGTAGTAGCGGTGGCAGTATGGAATCTTTGCGAAGCAGCACTAGCGAAGGAAATAGATCAACAAGCAGCTCCGAAAGTCACCACAGCACTAGTCTCAGTTCCCACAGTTCAGACAGTGGCACTACAAATTGCTTCCACCATCACCACCACCATCATCATCATCACCATCAACAACCGAATCTCTCCGGCTTTCTCACACACCACACAAATAAACTACACATCCTCTCCCCCATTTCCGACAAATCATCCCAAGAACCAGCCTCTGAGACATCGGACAACAACCGAAATAACAATTCCCAAAAAGCATCACCCGAAGATGTAATTACGGAAATTGTCACAAATACCAATGCCACAACACCCACTGATACATCATTCAAGAAACGAAGAACGCCACAAAATAAAAATCTTATTAATCTCGCACTTCAATCATCGTCATCAGGTGATGCAGAAATACAGGGATCGGATAGCGGAATTTCGATAGAGTCACGAACTGGAATCAAGTGTAAGCCGTTTGGCTTTCATGTACCAAAACCTCAATTGGATAACATCAATTTAGTTGATAATGAAACTGAATTATCGGATTTGCCTTTTGACATGCCAAAGCTCCGTCGGAGGAGATTACTTATGCAACAGGACGCCACAACTTCCGGTAGTGCTACTAGTGTTGATTTAAGAGATTTGCCATTTGATATGCCTAAACTTAGGAGAAGATTGAGATGCACACAGAGCAATGAGTCAAGTGCATCGCAAGCTTCGTCCAGTTTGTCTGTTCGGGATTTGGAACCACCATCTGCATTTGGTACGTTGAATTACAAAACTAAATTACAAAATATAATTACAAGACTAATAATTCCCCTAAGTCTCTTTCCTCGGAAAAACGCTTCGATTGAATGGACCATGTTAAACTTAGCGGACGGTTCTCTCAAAGAAAGTATTCTCAACCTATCAAAACACAATTTTAAAAACCCTGAATTATGCATTAATGAAATTTTAAAAATCCACTTAAGCGTTAATGATAGGATTCAGCATTCCCCAAGTCATTAAATTGTTTCCATAAAAATTAGGTGACATCAGTGAATTTCGTCGAATCCTTAATTAAGCAATTATAAAGTGCCTTTTAGATCTTCTTGATTTATATTTAGTTGCAGCATTTCATTACAAAATCGACAGCGGTCGATTTCTATAAATCTCGAAACAAAAAGGCATTCGCACCAGACGTCGGCAAAGTTCGAATCCTATTAACATAAATGTCTTTTCAAATTTAGTTTTCGTATTTTACTATCAGCTATAAAATTTCCTGAAAAATAGGATAAAGTGATAGATATAAAATGGAGAATACTGTTTCTCCATTCGTTTTCGTAACAGGATGGGAAAAAAAAGAAGAAAAACTCGAGAGTAACGTCCGATCATTAAGGTATGAAAAAGTAGTATAATTCCAAGTACCTTGAGGTCATTTGGGATAAAACTATTTACTTCGTCATGATCTAAGAAACTCTGCAATTTGATGTTGCGTTATAAACCTCTTCCAGACACCGTCTAACAGCGTTAAGCCACACTTAATGTCGACTTCACCTTGGCTTAAGGGCTCAAAGTTAGAAACTGACGCTTCCGGGCTCCTCGCAATTTCTCTAAGTTCAAATCAACATTGAGTAAGAGGAAATTCGTCTCCTTCTGCCTACAAGTATTCGCCGTTTAATCATTACAGGAGAAAAAATCAATTTCTGTTCTAAATGCAGAAAAAATATATATTAATCTTCTTTATTTAATTTTTCGTCATTGAGGATTATCCTACCTTGTTTTTCTAAACGAAAACGGATCGTTAAAGTCTCCAATCCATAAATGAATTTAGTGATATAATCGAGATGTCACTCTATCGGAGACAGAGAATTACGATGTTCATCCTTGTGGAAATTCATAGTTGCAATCTCAGTCACAATCAATCTTGTTCGGACCATTTAATGTCAGAATAGATCCACGCGCGGTTAGGTCATTACGGTTCGCACCAAAAAAAGAAATCTTCCTATCATAATCCTGTGCATCCGGTTGACTGAGAAACGACAAAAAAAATTAAATTTCACTTTTAGTTTATCTACTTTGACGACTTTTCGTTAAACAAGGAAAAAAAGAATTCTCTTTTTCGAAATTGAGAAAAGATTTAAATTTTTCTCTGTTGCTTTCATTCTCATTTAGCCTCATTTTACTTGAAACAAAATTGCTATTTTATTTTCTTGGAAATGTGTCGCGCAGACATTTATTTCCTGGCTTAACTTCATAGACCAGCATCGTTATCATTTGGTTCATGTCCAAAGTACCTTGACACAAGTGACTTCGCTCTAATTCACTGGCATTCGTTTTTTCCTGAATCAAGACTGAACAACAGTTAACGGGAGACATACAACTATTGGAATTTTATGAACTCCATTAAAGAGAGTTTTAATTATCTCAAAGTGTGGTGAAGGCGAGACTCTGTACTATGTTGTATATTCAATCTCAGCTTATTGTACTAACATCGATTTAGTCATTAGGAAAGAATCAAATTACTAGAATTATTAACAAACATTGACAAATAATTAAAAGCGGGAGATGAAGTGCATTTATTATTGACTTCATCGATCCAACAATTCAAAGTGCCAACACTTAGTAGAGAACACAGAAATTAAAATTGTATTTAGATAACTCATGCAAATAAGAAGCTGGAATAAAAATTTCTCACAAGAGAATATCGCTTCAATCTAAAACAAAAAAAAATGTAATTCTAAAATATAGAGATAGAATATACGGCATAGGCATCGCAGTCGTGTACAGCTCGCAGGCAGAAGAGAGAGTGACGACTGCGCACGTAGGACGCGCCGCGTCTCTTCTCCCACTACTCGCTCTGGGCCAGCGCGTCGAGAGCGAGTAGTGGGGGAAGGGACGCGGCCTTTATAACTCGCTCGCGCAGTTTTTTCGTTCAGTTCGTCTTGGGACTTACCACGAGGTGCACCTCGGGCTAACAGTAAGGGAACTCAGATCTAAATTCCTTCGGGTGAGAAAGAAGATTTCCGTTACCTGAGTAACGTTTCAAGTTTCATACTTTTATCTAGTCATCCATACGATGAAGGGAGAAAGAAAAATTACCTGGGTTCTCGGAGTTAATCCTCATTTACAAAGTTCAAAGTTTCAGCATTTGCATAGAATTCCATTTGAAGCATTCGAAAATAAGATATTTTATTTAATTCCTAACAAAGTTTTCTTACCATTTTTTCAAAAAAAACTAGTAATCAATAAATTAAAGAAAGAACAATGTCGTCAATTATTGTGAAATAATACTTTTCTGAAAGATCCTTGTTGACAGGATATAAATGAAGTATTTCGCCTGCTATGATGCTCTCCCCAACTGATTCATCCCACCCTAATCCGCGAATGAATTGGTTAGCAAGCATTGGCACCGGCTGGAGAATGAGTCTTTCTGGGTTCATATTTCATGAGAATGCATCAAACATTCCAGCCAGGTTCAAAATACGCCTGTTACAAAGTAGAGGGAAGGCATCTAATGTCATTACACACTTGTAACATCTGCAAGAAAACATGGTTTATTCCCACACGTTTGGATTCTTTACAGGGATAATAAATTTCATCCAAACATTAGGTTTTCATCGCCTTCAAATCTTCCTAGAAAATAATTTTTCTCATTAATTCTTCATTTCATTACTACATTGAATTTTAATTAGAAATGTATATCTCTATAAATGTACATCTCTAAATATAATATTCCTTCGAATGTATCAACATTTCTAATTTCTTAAACCGAATTTTTTGATTTTATTAATTATTTCTATTCGACAGAAGTAAATTTCTATTTTGTTACAAATTTTCGTGACCGTAATAAATACAAATCAGTCCTGATAAAGATCTCCAAACAAGGGTAGAAACCCATGTTTTCGTCTTGAACAGGAAGTATCCTGACAGCAATAAGTCTTGTGTTCGCGGGGAAAATTAAAAGTCCCTTCTTATTTCTCTTTTTTTTCACTTTAACGTCACATCTCTTCGTTCTTATACATTAACAGGAAATTTCCCCAGAGACATTCGTTTCGTTGCCAATTCGATTTATACGTAGAGTACAAAAAAATAAAAAGAAACTTCTTGATCTATTCAGAAAAATTCTAGAAGAAGGTAAATTAAAATTCTCCTTATCGTCTTGTTTTCTTAATTTTACGACTAGAGATAAAGCTTCACTTGGCAACTCTTGTGTTTTAAAAGAACTAGAAAATTTTAGAATAGAAAAAATCTACAATTCAGAAATTTAGAAAGATTAGTGGAATTAAAAATTGATGAATGTTTCGAAAAAAATTGAAAGACATTTTTGAAAAAACGAAGGGTGAGAATTAAATTTAATAAGACATAGGCAATCTGGAAAAGTAGTAGAGACCCGCGTCTGGTTAATAATTCAGAATAATCTGGAAAAGAGAGGTATTCCGGATTGATGGCAAAGACGATGGGAGTTAGAAGGGAAAAAGAATTGTTGCCTTTTTTTCCTGAATCCTTTCTCTGTATTCTAACAATTCAGTTGCTTGGATTTTAACTCTACGTAACATGTGTCAAAAGTCTTTTTTTTAACCTTCGTCATGAAGAGTAAAAGTTTTGCGATCAGAAGCAAAGTTTTTTTTTCGTCTCTGGCTCTTAATTCTCAATAAAAGAAAATCGACAGCTTGTCGTAAGCTTTACCTAAAAGAAGGAGATGTTATTGATTTATTCTCTCTTGAAAGGACTCGAATGTATTTCATCATGACTGAAGGAAAATAAGAAAACTATTTTTACCTAAAGAGCTTAAATTAAATTCTCTTTTTTTGTTAAGGTATAAAAATATTTTCCAGGTAGTAAACAATTTAGTTCTTAGAAATCAATTTTCCCCCTCGTTTTAGATTAATTAGTATCGCACATACTTTTCGGAAAATTATTGACAAGGCGTCTAAATGTCTGGTGACTCATTTCAGGCGGCGGCATGGCGAGACCGAAGATGACTCTGAATTTGGATGGCAGTGGAAATGGGGTCGGAAACATTTTTGGAGTAGGAGAAATGAATCAGCTTGGATCAAAGAAACCTGGAGGATTAAGTCTTGGACTTCCTTTGGAGTTCACTGCGTCGCGAGGTGCAGCTGATCTTGTTGACGTTGATCTTCCATTAGAGCGACAAGGGTGAGTATTCTAAAAATTGAATGGAAAATTATCAAATATGAAAATGGGGAAAAATTTTTTTTTAATTTATGAATCATTTCTTTTTTGTAGATGGTATCATGGATCTATAACACGAATTGAAGCTGAAGCAGTTCTTCGATTGTTACGTGAGGGAAGCTATCTTGTGAGGAACAGCGAATCGACAAAGCAAGATTATTCCCTATCTTTAAAGTAAGTTTTATTTGACTTACAAAAAAGGGTATAAAATTTGATAGTATTTGGGTATTTTTATCTTCTTTTAATTTATTTTTAATTATATTTAATTAAATTTTATTAATAAATTAATTAATATAATTAATCGAGCTCTGAATGCGCCTTAAGAATTTTGTACTAGATTTTCAATATTCAAAATGGCGGATCCAATATGGCGGCTATTTTTTGATAATTGATTGCAATTCCTTTTAATTTCTTTCTTGGGGTTACTATAATTGTTTGCCTCATCAACTATGAAATTACCACAAATACTAAAAAAAACCCTCAATTTTTCTATTTCTGACAACAATTTATTTCATATAACTTAATTCTAATGAAGAACTGCCCTAAAGTTATTACTTATAAATCATTTAATAAAGTATTTTTTTTTAAAGAGTTTTAATTTCAATTCTGTTGAAATTAGTTTCAATTTTAAAAATTTTAACGCAATTCTTTGAAATAATTTAATTATCTTAATAAATATCAAAATTCTTTTCAGAAATTCAATTATTTTCAAAAATGTATAAAAAAAATCAACATTTCAATTATCTTTATAAATGAATAACAAAATTCTTCGCCGAAATTCAATTATATTCAGGAATTTTTATAAAATTTATTGAGGAATTCAATTATTTTCATAAATAACAATATTCATCACAAGAATTCAATTATTTTCAAAAATTTTTCTTAAATTTAATGATTTTTAATATTCTACTATTTCATTTAAAATTTGCCATAAGAATTTAATTTATTAAACAAAAATTTTGATAAAACTCTACACGAATATTCAATTCTTTTTCAAAAAGAAATTTCGAAGGAATTCAATTATTAAAACTAGAATTTCCATTAATTTCTTCGAAAAAAATCAATTGCTTGAAACTTTTTTATAAATAAAATAATTCAATTATTTTCATAAATAATAATACTCATTGCAAAAGTTCAATTTTTTAAAATTCAATTCTAATCGAATTCCTTGTAAAATGTAATTATTCTTAAAAATTTTTAATAAAATTCATCACAAGAATTCAATTATTATTTTCAAAATTAATAAAATTCTTAGTAGAAATTCAATAATTTTCAAAAAAGTTTCAAAACAATTATCAACTTTTCAATTATCATAATAAATGAATAGCAAAATGCTTGGAAAAAATTCAATTATTTTCATTAATTTTAATAAAAATCATTGCAAAATTCAATTACTTTTATAAATTCATCACAAGAATTCTATTATTTTTAAAATAATAAAATTCTTCGCCAAAATTCAATTGTATTCAAGAATTTTTATAAAATTCATTGTAAAATTCAATTATTTTCAAAATAATTGAAAAATAAAATAATAAAATTCAATTATTTTTAAAAATTTTTTCTTAATTTAATGATATTCAATATTCTACTATTTTAATAAAATTTCCCATAAGAATTCAATTATTAAACAAACATTTTGATAAAATTCTACACAAATATTCAATTATTTTTCAAGAAAATAAAAATTTCAGAAGAATTTAATTATTAAGAATCGTATTTGCATAAATTTTTTCGAAAAAAATCAATTGTTTGAAAATTTTTTATAAAATTCTTCTACAAAATTCAATTATTTTTAGGAATTTTAATTAAAATTCTTCACAATAATTCAATTATTTTCATAAATAGTAAAACTCATTGCTAAATTTCAATTATTTTTAAGACTACATATTTTAAAGGAATTCTTTGGAAAATATAATTATTCTCAAAAATTTATTAAAATTCGTCGAAATAATTCAATTATTTAAAAATTTGATGACAAAATTATGTTTATAAGAATTCGATTTTAAGAAACATTCAATTATTCAATAAATTATTTATGTTTGTATTTAAATAATTAAATTATCGTAGAACTTTCTAATAAAAATTGATTTAAAAATTAATTTCAGTTAAAGTTTTAGATAATAATTGAATTTTGGAGAATTTACTAATAATTGCAATTTTTAGAAATAATTGAATTATGTAAAGATTTTAAAATTAAAATCTTTGAAAGATTGAATTTTAAACAAATAAATTTGAAGACTCTCAAAAAGAACTTTTTTAAAAATTAAAAATAATTGATTTATAGAAGAATTTTATTTAAAAAATTGTAGAAAATAATAATTGAATTGAAATGATGAAAGCAATTCTGTAGGGTCAGGGAAAAAGTCAAAATTTTGTCTGGAAATCAGGGAAAAAACAAAATTAAATTTTTGTTGCCACCATGAATAATTATATTAATTAAAATTCTAATAAAAATTTTCTTTTCTTCCAGGAGTGCTAGAGGTTTTATGCATATGCGAATTCAGCGACACGAGGATTTAAATGCCTTTATTCTTGGACAATTCAGCAAACCATTTGATACAATACCGGAAATGGTTCGTCATTTTAGCGTGAACCGTCTTCCAATTCGTGGGGCTGAACACATGTGTCTTCTACATCCAGTAATAGCGCAACTATTATAGCGCAACTATCGCAGCGCTCTCTAAAAAGCGCTAAAACAAAAAAAAATTTTCCTTTTTATCAATGAACAATTCACCTTTCTAATTATCCTTTAATTTTCTTTTTTCTTTTTGCAAATTTTGAAACAAACACCCGATTTTTAAATAATAGTTTCAAATTTATATTCTATTTTAAAAAGCAAAATCGCAGGTTACAAAAAAGAAAACAAAAGTGGCCTGAACAATAGGACAATAATTTAATTCCACGCATATATTTAAAGAAAAAAAAAGAACATGATACTTAATTTGTGAGCAGTAGATTATGAAAATAATTTTATTCAAATATTTTTTTTTGAGATATTTTTTTGAAAAGAACTATTTTCAATATATATAATATAGGTTTATATAAATGAAAATCTATTCTAAATTTCGTTTCTTATCTGCTCGCTCATTACTCATTTTTTCTTAACGTATTGACAAATTTTTGAAATTTTCTCTCAAATGAAGGGGCAAAATTTGAAAATTCGTCACTGGTTAATAAAAAACAACCACACTTATTGTCTTCCTTGGCAAAAATAGAACGAAACAGCTACCTCCGAAAACTAATTTTTGAATCGTGAATTTTTCCGATGATTCGAAGGTGGATTGGTTGTTTGTTTCAGTAGATTTAATTTTAAGAGCAGATAGTTAAGTTGTAAATAAAAAAAAGAAAAATGTTAATCAGGGTGAGAATGTAATGTTTCAAAATGAAAAACCCCGATTGTAGTTTAAAAAAAGGAAACAATTTTCGTCGTTCTAAATCTAGTTACAAAAAAAGTTGTATCTAAAAATAAAATTGTTTCTCCTTTGGCAAATCGACTTAAAAATTGTTATCCAAAAAAAAATATGAATTTCTTTCAATAAACAAAAATGTCAAGAAAGAAATGTTTGATTTTAAAAATCGGATATTTTCAATTTGAAAATATAGAAATAAAAAAAAGATGTGTGTAAAAATGATTCGATAAATAACGAGAAAAATGCCAAATGCTACTTCTAATCATAATCATATAGTCAAAAAAAAAACACTTAGCGTTTATTGCTATAGTGATAGAATAAACGTAAATTAATCAATCAAGAGCATTAGCATTTGATTCGTGTTTTATTTTTTGCCGATAAGCGAAATTAAAGAAGAAGAAGAAAAAATTGTCCAATTTAATGCAAATGTCCAATATTAATTTCGCTTATCATTATTAATTTTTGATGACTTAAGTCATCCGTCCGAATGTTTAAAAAAAAGAGGAGAATTCTCGAGGGCAACTGATACATATTTTTTCATGTGATATTAATTTGTTACAGAGGTAAAGCCTAGTTTCACCTGTGATCTGTTATTCCATTATTAAAAGAAAAAAAAAACCCGTATCTATTGGTTATACGCGTGCAATATCTGTATCGTATTTTTTAATTTTAAGTGAAAAAAAATTAGAGAACGTCCGTGATATAACAATAATTCGAGAGAAATTCGCTTCTTAGCATAAGAAATTATATTTAAATTGTTTGATTTTAAAAATTATACGTGGCGCTCTCTTTGAAAAAAAATATCTTCGCGTCAGTGAATTTGCTCATTTGAATTTTGATTTTATTAACTATTAATTCTATTTTAATATTTTAGTACTTTAATACTTTAGTGCTTGAGTATTTTAGTATTTTTAGTATCTTTAGTATTTTTAGTATATTAAAGTTTTTAATAATTTTTCTCTCAGTTTTATAAAAAAATTTAATAAATTGTTGGAACTTTTAAAGAAAGGAATATCACTGACGCTTTTAGTTTGAATATATACACATTGTACTTTAAGCTGCCAGTATTATTAATTGTAATCAATAATGCATATCCGTGTTAAGAATTAAGACATTATATTGTCCTTATGAGCGATTATTGAAATTATAATAATCTATATATAAACTTTATTTTACTTTATATTTATTGAGACATGTCGTTAGTTTATGATCGTGAGGTTCTATATGTTGACTTAATCATAAGAAGGTAGAATTTTTGTAGAGAGAAAATAGTTTTTAGATATATTAATGTAGTTGTAGTAAGTTTATAATATGGTGTCGTACGTTACATGGTAGAACTAATTGACTAACGTGTAGATACTTCCCGTACCTTGAAATTTATATGAACTTATAGCCTGTAACTGGGATATATACGAATATAGATACGATAAATTTATAAATATGATTAAGCCTAGGGCCGATGCAGCCTTGGAGAGAATGTTTTGTTCACGATATTAAAAAAAACAAAAGTAATAATAATAATAAACAACTGAACTGAGTATGTTCGATTTTCAAAATCCCGATACACTTCAAATTTAGGCGGATCCTGAATTAGGATATGGGATGTGCAATAATTAAGATCATGTGCGAATGGATATTTTTATTGCTGCAGCAGGCCGCCAATGTTCCAAAAAAACAACTACATTAGTTAGTATTATGTATACTGGGATTCCTTCTTATTAATAAAACATTTAATAATTCACTGTCCATAGTGTGTTTTTTAATGAACCTTGTTCTC
The DNA here is from genome assembly GCA_032872505.1 of Leptopilina syphax. Taxonomy (NCBI): domain Eukaryota; kingdom Metazoa; phylum Arthropoda; class Insecta; order Hymenoptera; family Figitidae; genus Leptopilina; species Leptopilina syphax. The sequence continues at coordinate 37,644,208 of CM065471.1, forward strand.
TATTTAACAGTTACTAAATCAAATCAAGAAACGAAAAAAAATTTCTACATTTAATAATATCAACAAAAAAAAAATCTAACTTATTTTAATATTTTGTCTTCTATCGAGACATTGATAAATAAATCGGATGGAATATTTGTGAAAAGTAAACTAACAAAAAGTAAAAGTAAAAAAAATTTTTGAATAAACCATAATATTTTTGTTTTTCTTTTAACTCGTAGCTTTTGTTTACATACTATTTGGGAAAGGAATTACAGTTTTTAACTCTTCATATATATAATTTAAACCAAAAAATTAGTTAGGTATAATAAATAATTTTTTTTTTCATGTTCCAGGAAAACATTTTTCCAAAAATAAGTTTATAAGTATAATCTGTTATAATCTGTTATGCTTGTAGAATTTTTAGAT